>JAQOSZ010000176.1:0-15336 GCA_030347455.1 Kentomonas sorsogonicus | reverse complement strand
CGTTGCGCGGCTGACGCCCGAGCAGGCGATGTTCTGGTTCATCATGGGGTACACGGCGAACGTGCCCGGCGTGGAGGCCGGCAGCGCGCCGGTGGCGAAGCCGCTCTTCTCGTCGTGCTTCGGCGGGCCGTTCCTTGTGCGGCACGCGACCTTCTACGGGCAGCAGCTGGCGGAGAAGAGATGCAGAAGCACGGCGCGCGCGTGTGGCTGCTGAACACGGGGTACGCCGGGGGGCGCGCGGACCGCGGCGCGAAGCGGATGCCGCTGCGCGTGACGCGCGCGGTGATCGACGCGATCCACGACGGGTCGCTGGACAAGGAGACGTACCAGACGTACCCCGGGTGGGGCCTGCAGATCCCGACGCGGTGCAACAAGGTGGACGCGGCGCTGCTGGACCCGCGCAAGGCGTGGCGCGACGTGGCCGCCTTCAACGCGACGACGCGCGAGCTGGTGGGGATGTTCCAGAAGAGCTTCGAGACGCGCTTCGCGGCCAAGGCGTCGCCGGAGCTGAAGGCTGCGGTGCCCAAGTACGTGGAGACGGCGAAGCTGTGAGGCGTGCGCGCTCGCTACGTTGCGGCGCCGCCGTCCGGTCGCGGCTTGACGCGGGCTGCTCACACGCGGCCGCGGCAAGCTCCATCAAAAGAGCCCCTGTTGTTTTGTTTGTTTCGACGCTAACATGACTGTTTTTGTTTGTTTTCTTTTCTAGTATTCTAGCATTCCTTTCCCTCCCCTCCCCACCCATCGTTGTTGATCTGTTTGTTTTACCTTCGTGCTTTGTAAGTCTTTGTTCTTTTCACCCCGCGCGCGGCGGCGGAGCGAGGGAGCGCTGGAGCAAGGCAGTGAAAGAAAGAGAGAGAGAGAGAGAAGTGCCGGGAGCGACTGCCAAACCCCACTGCCCCCTCCTTCTTTCTCTCTCCCACTCTCCCCCACTCCTTGCTTCCCCACCCCCACGCGGAGCCCGTCCCCTCTCCCCCGCACGCCTGCCCGCGCACCTATCGGCCAAACAACCAACCCCACCCCTCAAAAATCCATCATAAGTTCTCTTTTCTGATTGTTTCTTTTTCATGCCCAAATATCCGTTTCTTCTGTCTCTCTATACACATTGTCGACTGAAACCTCCAAATGCGTGACTCTGGAATGCCTGGCCGCCTGAGCGCGTGCCGTGTGTGTCTGTGTGTGTGTGTGTGTGTGTATGTGCGTATGCCTGTGGGTGCGTGGATGCATCTGTCTGTCTGTGTGTGTGTGCAGCTGTGCATGCACCTGTGTGTGATGATCGCAGGAAGCACTTTACCGCCGCCGGTGCGACGACGCGTGCGCCGTGCGTGTTGCTTGCGTGCGTGCGCTCCGCTGCTCTCGTGCCGCCTGCCCCTTTCTTCGCTGTCTGCTTCCTCGACACTGCCGCCGCCACCCCTTCCCTTCCGCTCCGTCGCCGCGCAGAGTATTCTAGTGTCTTTTTAAGCCTCTAACCAACCTAACCAACCTAACCAACCAACCACCCAACCAAGCAACCCACCCACCCACCCTACCCTCCATCGCCAGGATGCCGCCGCAGTACCACCGCAACCTGACGCCCGCGGAGCTCGTGCGCTGGGCGTTCAAGCTGGAGAAGGACACGCAGCTGAGCGCGCGCGGCGCGCTGTGCGTGCGGTCGTACGAGAAGACGGGGCGGTCGCCGCGCGACAAGCGCGTGGTGGACACGCCGGACGTGCACGACAACGTGGACTGGGGCGCGGTGAACATCGCGCTGAGCAAGGAGAGCTTCGCTGCGGTGAAGAAGCGCGCGGTGGACTTCCTGGAGTCGCGCGAGCACCTGTTCGTCGTGGACTGCTTCGCCGGGCACGACGAGCGGTACCGCATCAAGGTGCGCGTGATCACGACGCGGCCGTACCACGCGCTGTTCATGCACGACATGATGATCCGGCCGACGCCGGAGGAGCTGGCGAGCTTCGGGGAGCCGGAGTACGTGATCTACAACGCGGGCGAGCAGTGGGCGGACCCGTCGGTGCCCCGGCGTGGGCTCCAAGACGTGCGTTGCGCTGAACTTCGAGACGCGCGAGGAGGTGATCCTCGGGACGCAGTACGCCGGTGAGATGAAGAAGGGCATCCTGACGGTGATGTTCGAGCTGATGCCGCGGCAGAACCACCTGTGCATGCACGCGTCGGCGAACGTGGGCAAGGACGGGGACGTGTCTGTGTTCTTCGGGCTGAGCGGGACGGGCAAGACGACGCTGTCGGCCGACCCCGCGCGCGCGCTGATCGGCGACGACGAGCACGTGTGGACGGACAAGGGCGTGTTCAACGTCGAGGGCGGGTGCTACGCCAAGGCGATCGGGCTGAACCCCAAGACGGAGCCGGAGATCTACGGCGCGGTGCGCTTCGGCGCGGTGGCGGAGAACTGCGCGCTGGACAAGGTGAGCGGCGAGATCGACTTCAACGACGAGAGCATCTGCAAGAACACGCGCGTGGCGTACCCGCTGGAGCACATCCCCGGCGCGCTGACGCACGCGGTGGCCGGGCACCCCAAGAACATCATCTTCCTGACCAACGACGCCTTCGGCGTGATGCCGCCCGTTGCGCGGCTGACGCCCGAGCAGGCGATGTTCTGGTTCATCATGGGGTACACGGCGAAACGTGCCCGGCGTGGAGGCCGGCAGCGCGCCGGTGGCGAAGCCGCTCTTCTCGTCGTGCTTCGGCGGGCCGTTCCTTGTGCGGCACGCGACCTTCTACGGGCAGCAGCTGGCGGAGAAGATGCAGAAGCACGGCGCGCGCGTGTGGCTGCTGAACACGGGGTACGCCGGGGGGCGCGCGGACCGCGGCGCGAAGCGGATGCCGCTGCGCGTGACGCGCGCGGTGATCGACGCGATCCACGACGGGTCGCTGGACAAGGAGACGTACCAGACGTACCCCGGGTGGGGCCTGCAGATCCCGACGCGGTGCAACAAGGTGGACGCGGCGCTGCTGGACCCGCGCAAGGCGTGGCGCGACGTGGCCGCCTTCAACGCGACGACGCGCGAGCTGGTGGGGATGTTCCAGAAGAGCTTCGAGACGCGCTTCGCGGCCAAGGCGTCGCCGGAGCTGAAGGCTGCGGTGCCCAAGTACGTGGAGACGGCGAAGCTGTGAGGCGCGCGCGTTTCTCTACTCGCGTTGTAGTCTCTCGTCTGCGCTGGTTGTCAACCTCTCTCGCTCTCTGCACATCGTGAGTTGGTCTCTTTTGTAGTTTGTTAGCGGTGAGCGTAGGAACGTTTCTGTCGTTCTGTCTACGGTTGCAGCTTCGTCCCCGAACCCTACCTTCTGTACTGAATAGCCGAAACGGACTTTCCGCCGTCCCGATCCCACATCAGTCACCGCTCTGCATGGTTGCGTTTTGGTAGTCCTCCGAGTCTTACCTTCACGCACGACATAGGCTTTCAGTGGAAGTAGTATTTCCGCTCCACTCGCGTGAGAGCAGGACGTTGTTGTTTCCCGATTTCTGTGCAAGCTGATGTTGATACTGAAGGTGGTGATGAAGAAAGAAACGTAAAGGTTTCGAAGACTTTCTCCGTGTCTTCCCCTTTTTCCTTCATCAATGTGGTGCAATAGTAGGACTTATATAGTGTCCTTCTCGACTCAGATGTCGTCCCTCTCTCTCTTACAGTTGATCTACAGCGGTGCCGTAGGAACAACCACAACACGTCTCTCAATGAAGTTGCCATCGACGCTTTTCCTTGTGTGCTTTTTCACGCAACGTCATACACACGCACATACATACACAACGTGTGAATGACTGTGCTACGGAAATCTTTTGACACAATCCTTTTTTTTTTGCTTTCTGTCTTTTACTAATTCTTTTCAATCATTCTTTTTGTTTTTGTCTTTCCTTGTTTCTGATCTCCCCTTCCCTTCAGTGATTTACGTTTTTTTTTCTTCTTCTTTTGATGCTTTTTGTTCCCCTTTTCTTCTGTACTTCTTCCGCTCTCTAATCAAAAAAAAACCTTGCGCTCTCATCACCCCATTTTGATTAGGAGAAGAAGAAAAGCTGGCAGGACTGGCCAAAGGCTCCCAAAGCAAAAAAATGCTTTCTAAACCTCAAAAAAGGTAATAAAAACGGCTTTTATATATAACGACGTTTCTTTTTAACACTTTTTTTTTCGTTTACCCTCACTGTTCTTCTACCCACTATCGTCAAAATATTTCCCGATCATTTTTGTGATTATATATAGTCATTTTCTGTCGCTCCAACCGTAAAAGTTTTTTGTTTTATTCATCCATTTTGTTTTTCAAGTATATCAAAAGTTTTCTTTTCTATCATCATCATCTCATCATCTCATCATCTTTTTTGTGTTTTTCTTTCTCTATTATCCAGTACACTTCGGTATTTGCTCATGATTTGTGTTCTTTTACTTCCTTTCTCTCTCTCGCTTTCCCCTCTTTCCTTCCGTCTTTCATTGCGGTTTCGTCCTTCAATCAAAAAATTAAAAAAATATGATGATGTCTTTTTTCACGTATTAATACATCATTATATAAGGAAGAGCAAACATAAAAGCAATGAATAGGAAAAAGAAAGGGTGAGAGAGAAAAAGCAAAGGAAAGAAAGAAAAAAATGAAAAAGTGGACTCTGAACCACTAACAATGGGATGCGAAACAAGCAATTATAACGTGTGCGATATACATATTATTGAATCCATCGTTGTCGTCAAAAAAAAAAGAAGAAAAAGAAAATGAAAAAAAAACCCAAAGAGCTCTCCGCATTATTCAAGATGCCTCCTTTCTTCCGCATACACAGATACACTTGGGAGCCTGAAGAGCTTTCTGGAGAGAAGATTCAGCTTCTTACTTTCGCTTCTGTGTCTCTGCCAAAAAGCTCTGTGATACTTCTTTGCGGAGACGCGATGTGCCATTTTTTTTTATTTGTCGCTTCTCCCCTACACCAACTATTACCTCCCCTCCCCCACTCTTCCTTTTCCCTTCTTCCCTCTCTGTCCCTCTTCTTGTGTACTCTTCTTCTTCTTATTCGAAAACAAATTTCCAATCTTTCATCGTTCTCTCTATCGACAACCAAAAACAGGAAATACAACTTACCGTATTAGGTAGGAAGACAGTAGGAAAAGTGGGAGCTGACACACAAAGTGTTTCCGCAATTTTTTTTCGTCTTGCTTTTGATGGATGAAAACCATTGATAGCAGATAATACAACAACAACAACAGCAGCAAAAACGACTCTTCACAACCCTGGGTTTAGTCACTTCTTACTACTACCTTTGTCATTGGTGTTTTACACACACACTCACAAACATATTTTCACTTTTTTCTTCTTCTTCTTCCTCTCTTGTCCTTATAAAAGAATCTTCCTTGTGTCATTCTTCATCTTTGTATAGTTCCTTTTTGTTTTTATTTATTTATTCTCGTATACATCACAAATATTAACTTATCCTTCACCTCTTGTGTTCATCTTTTTTTCCCCCCACCTTTTCTCTTTTTTTTTCTTCCGCTTTTCTCCTTCTTCTTCTTCTGCACTCTTTTTTTTCTTGAAAAGAGTATAAGAAAGAGAGAGAGAGAGAGAGAGAGAGAGAGGGTAAATACGACCCCTTATCTCTGTTCCATAATCGCACCAAAAGCTAGAAACACAGACAGTGCCGGCGTAAAAAGTCCGAAGTAGTACTCTCGTTATCTTCCGACTGAAAAACAACAACAACAGCAGTATTAATAATACCAACAGCAGCAACAACAACAGCAACAAGAAACTCACAAAAATAAGTTATCATCTCCACTTCACCCTTACTAAAGTAAGCATCCCTTCCCTCAAACCTCAAGCTCGGAATAAAGAAGGGGAAAAACCCCTTCCTACTCTTAAAGAACGACAACAGCAACAAAAACAACAACCAATATCAGCACACACACAAAGAAAGAAGTCACCCTTTCTTTTGTTTCCCCTCCCTGCCTCTCTTATCTTTTACTATTACTGTTTATTAGCCGCTCACGATGGCCTCCAAAGGTGAGCACATTGTGGTGCGCAGCGGAGAGATAATCAACGGGAGGTACGAGGTGGTGGAGGAGATCGGCTGCGGTAACTTCAGCAAAGTGTACCGTGTCATCGACCTCCACGCCCGCAACGGCGGAAATAATACTAATAGCAACAACATTATTAGTAATAATAACAATAACAGTGGTGGTGGCAAAAAGGCACACAACCACAACTATTTAGCGCTCAAGATTGTGAAGAAGGAGTATGCAAGTGACGCCTACTATGAGGGGAAGATGCTGGCGACTTTACACGCCCACGAGCACGAGCTGCCCGAGTATGTGAAGCCTTCTAGCAATAGTAATACTAATAGTAATAGTGGTTTTGCCGGCGGCAGTCTCAGTGCAAGTCCGCTGCTCATTAACCACCACCGCTTTTGCAAAATGGTGGACAGTTTTGAGTACCGCCGCTGCCCGGTATTTGTGATGCCCATCTACGGCCCCTCGCTGCGCACACTGAAACTGGGCATCGGCCGCGGCATCGCCCTGCACGGGGCGGCGGCGGCAACAGCATCATCATCCTCATCATCGGATGCCGCGGCGGCCGCCGCTAGCGTACTGAATCGCTTTATACTCACACGCAGCGTCTTTCTTGAGTTTGCGCTCGAGCTTCTCGAGACGATGCACTACGTGCACATGAACTGCCGCGTGGTGCACACGGACCTCAAGCCGGAGAACATTCTCATTGCGGACCCTCTTTACGAGCAGCGCATGCACCGGCTGCTGCAGCACAAGAACGAACTCCTGCGGGCGGCCGCTAAAAAGTCATCGCAAACCACCACCACCACCACTAATAATAATAATAGTAATAATAATAATAATAGTAATAATAGTAATAATAATAATAATAATAATGCGTCGCCCTCCGCTTCCCCGACTCTGCCGCCCGTGAGCGATGATGTGCACTATTTTGGCAGCCACTGGATTGTGTGTGACTTTGGCAGCGCCAGCGCGTGGAGCCCGGAGCGCAAGGACAAGGATCTGATCAGCACGCGCCCGTACCGAGCGCCGGAGGTGATTCTCGGCACGGAGTGGTACTGCCCGGCCGACATTTGGAGCGTCGGGTGCATTCTGTATGAGGTCGCCGTCGGACGCCGGCTCTTTGACAATCACTATCACAAGAATGTGCAGATTGGGAGGGCCTTTGGGAGCCCTTCTGGTGGCGGTGGTGGTGGTGGTGGCCGCGGCGGCACTGTCAACACCGACGTGACGCACCTGAGTCTGATGCATAAGAAGCTCGGCCGCGAGTTTCCGCCGGCGCTGGTGCGCAAGTCGAAGCTCGGCGCGCGCTTTTTCGACCGAAATGGGCAGTTGCTGTATCGTTTCCCTGGTGGTGGTGGAGGTGGAGGTGGAAAGGATAATGGTAGCAACAACAACAACAACAATAACAACCATATCAACAATAGCAGTGACAACACGAGTGAAAACGGTAGTGAGGATACCAACGGCGGCGGCAATAGTAGTAGTAACAACAACAACAATAATAATAATTGGACGCTGTACAGTAAAAGCAAAATCTACACCCTGCGGGAGGTGTTCAAGCATGACGCGGAGCTCTACAGCCTCATCAACTCCTTCTTCGACCTGGATCCCGAGACGCGCCCGACGGCGGAGCAGCTGCTGAAACACCCCATCTTTAATGCCGTCAGAGAGAAGCGCCGGTTAGAGAGAGAGCTGCTGCGCAGGCGACAGAATGCGGCTGCTGCGGCTGCGGCGGCAACGACGGGCGGCGGCGGCAGCACTGCTGGTGGTGGTGCTAATACTAACAAAAACGGCACGATTAGTGGCAATACCAATAACAATAATAATAATAATAACACAGTGTCTACACGGGGGGTACCTACAGCGGCCGTACGCAGAAGCGGAGGCGGTAGTGTTGCTGCGGGTGGTAATGGCAATGATGAGGAGGAAAATTATGGCACCACCGATAAGAGCACGGCGAGCCTCACGTTTCACGCAGACAGCGCGGACGGCAGCAGCTACAGCGCGCTGCGTCACCCGGCCGCGTCGCTGCTCTTCAACGCAAGCGTCGAGACGACCTCGGTGACGCCAATCAAGGCGCGGGAGGCGGAGGGAAATAACAAAACGACGGAGGGTGATAACCGTCATGATACTAACAATAATAACAATCATAGTAAGGCCCCGGTTAGTAGCAGCAATGATGACCATAAACCGCAGCAGCAACAGCAGCATCCACCACCAGCAGTAGTAGTAACAGGCGGCGGCGGTGGTGGTGGTGGCCCCGCTCCTGCAGCAGCAGCAGCCGCAGCAACAACAACAGCGGACGGCGGCGCCGGAGCCGCAGCCACGAAGAAACACGTGGTAATGAAAGGACCGCCGCCGCGCGCCGGACTGACAGTAGGGACTACGGCGTCAGCTACCGACGCCCCAAAAAGTCCCGTTTTTCAATACAACACGGCCGCCTTTGCTGCATTTATGTCTACCTCTCCGCCGTCGATCGGAAGTTTCAGTAACGCCGATTATAACAGCAAAGACGTCAGCGCCATTGGAAATATCAATACTCACAATAATAACAACAACAATAACAATAACAATAGCACCGCAGCAGCTGCTGCTCCTTCCATCCCACCTCCTCCATCAACAACAACAACGGCGGCGGCGGCGGCGCGGCGCAGCCAATCGTCCCCGCCCCCAGATAAGCGACTCGCGTCCTCCCCCCGGCCGGCGCCGCGCCGCACCTCCTCCGCCGCCCGGGCTAACACCCACAGCACGAATAATAATAATAATAATATTATTATTACTAATACGAATACGGCTACTAGCAATAATAATACTAATAATAGTGCCACTACTAATGCCACTAGTAGTCGTAACAACAATAACAATAATACTAATACTAGTGGTAATAATAATACTAGTAGTGGAGGGAAGACAAGTCCTTCCGGCGGCCGCGCGTCCGCTGCTGGTTCGCCGTGTGCCTCCCCGAGAGGAGGAAACGCAGCCGCGGCGGCACCGTCCGGGGGGCGGCCCAGTGCAATTACTAATAATACTAACAATACTAATAATAATACAACTACAAGTACAAATAGTAACAGTAATAATGCTAAACCGACGGTGGTGGCGGCAGCAGGCACCACCACTAACACCACCAGTAACAACAACAGCAACAAAAACGCTACTACTGCTAATACTACTACTGCTGTTACCAATCCCAATAGTGCGCGTAGTGTTGCGACTAGCAATAATAACACTAATAATAATAGTAATAATAATAAAAATAGTAGTAATAATACCGGAGGAGGAGGAAGAATTCCCTCCCGCGCCGCCTCTCCTAAAAGTACGCGGTCTTCCAACGCGGAACCACAAAAAGAAAAACAGAAAGAACAACAACAACAACAACAACAACAACAGCCGCAGCGGGGTAGGGAGAGTCAAGATAAACAGAGACAGCCCTCTTCCTCTGCGACCACCACAGGACACGTGCGGCCTAGCCCGGCGATTGGCATTAATAATATGAACACTAATGGCAACAGGAAGCCGAGCGCCGCGGCTGGCTCTCCCACAAATAACAATTTGAATACTAATACTAGTAATAATAAGGCGGCAACAGTGCCCGTGACGGCAGCAACACGCTCTAGCAGCAGCAATAATAACAACAATAATAACAATAATAATAATGCTGCTAATAATCGTAGGAAGAGTAGCAGCAGCCCGCCGGCCAGGCGCTCTGCCTCTGCCAATAGTAATAATAATAGTAATAATAATAATAAAGCGGCGACAGCGCCTCCGCCGCTTCTCGGTGGTGTTGGCCATACGAATGCTACCAATCCTACCAATCCTAACAATAACAACAATAAAGAGAGAAAAGGCCGTCCCAGCTTAACGATTGACACCTCCGACGCTGGCTTGCATGGTAACGCTAGTAATAATAATAAGAATAACAATAACAACAGCAATAATAATTCTGATAATAACAACAATAAGAACAGCGCAATAATCAGCGCGGCGGTGCTGGAGAATGAGTACGGAAGCCCAAGGGAGACCATGTACCCCGCGCCCACCCGCCGCCGCTCCTCTGCTGTTGCTGCTACTAATACTACTGCCGCCGCCGCCGACACGGGCATTATTACTACTAATGATAACAATACTACTGATAATAATACTATGAATAGGGCAAGCAGTGGTGGTGGCAAGTGTGGTGGCGCTCCTTCTAAGAGTAACGCTCATAACAATACTAATACTAATACTAATACTAATGCTACTACCACTAAGAACAATAATAAGGGCGGTAATAATAGTAATAGTAGTAAGGCTAGTAATAACGGTAGCGGTGAGGGGGGCACAGCCGCTAACACTCTTCTTTCTGATAATAATAATAATAAAAATGATAATAATAATAATAATAACGATACGCCTATTATTATCAAAGGGCCGCCCCCGCGCCTCCGCCACGCCGCACCTGGGACTGATGTGGCTGCTGGTAAACATACAGCAACAACAGCAGCAGCTTCAGTAGTAGTGGAGAAAACACCAAGGGCGACGGAGGGAAGAGGCGAGGGAGGGGTTCATAATAATAATAACAATGAGAGTAATAACAATAATAATGATAATAACAATAGCAATAAAACTAGTGGTAATAATAATAATAACAGTAGCAACAATAATAATAATAATAATAATAATACTATTCTGCGTCCGCTAGTCCCTACCAACACCAATGCCAATACCAATAGCAATAGCACTACCTCCGCCGCCCGCCCCATTTCTTCTAAGCGTCTCTCTCCTGTGATGTCTCCGCGTGCCAACACTGCAGACGGCATCATCGGTAGTAAAAATACTAATACTACTAATAATACTGTCGCTCCGCCCCTCCGCCTTCATAATAATAACATTAATAATAATAATAACAATAATAACAATAATTATAATACTGACAGGAATAATTTCATGAGAATGTCCGTCCCACAACCTTCCGTTGCTAATACTAATATTAATAATACTAATACTATTAATAGTCGTCCTACTACTACTAATAATAATAACAATAACAATACTAAGAACAGGGGCGGTGTCGTCGCCGCCTCCTCCCCTGCGCTGCCTCTCACAGCCGCGCGGGCGGCGTCTCCCTCTCACCGCTTGGCCACTGGGAATGGGGGAAACGCTAATAAAAATACCAATAATACTAATACTACTAATAATAACAATAATAATATAAATAAGGGAAACGGCCGCCCCGCGTCAGGGGTGACACTGCCGCCGCTCAGAGGCCCAACAACTCTCGCACCCTCCCCTCTAAACGATAGTAATAATAATAGTAATAATAATAATACTAACGATAGTCCCGCAGAGTTTGCGAGAAATAACACCAACAACAGCGTTGACAGCGGAAATTACGTGAATCAGTCCTCATCCAATAATAGCAGTGGAGTTAACTACAATAATAATAACAATATCAACAACAATAGTGTTAATAATAATAATAAGCTTAATAGAAATAACAATACTAGAAATAATAATAATAATAATAATAAGACTAATGCGGCAGAGTCGTGTCCCGCGTCTGTTACCCCTCCGCACCGCCAAACTGGGGGAAATAATACTAATAATAATAACAAGGAAGGAAAGAATCACACAGTCGCCGCCGTCCCTTCTTCTGCCTCCTCCGCCCCTCTGCCCTCTGGCATTAATAATAAGAATATCAACAGCAACGGCAGTGGTAATAGTACTACTAATAATAACAATACTACTACTACTAATAATAATAATAATAGTAATACAAGGAGCGCTCCTCCCCCCGTGTTGGCCGCTCAGAGGGGAGAGCCCTTCGCGGCCAAACGCCCCGCCGCTGCCGCCGCCGCCGCCGCCCGGCCCTCTGTGACTGGTAATAATAATAGTAATAATAGTAATAAGAGCACCAACTCAGCTACTAATACTAATACTACTACTACTACTACTACTACTACTAATAACAACAATGCTACTACTAGCAATAACAACAACAACAACAACAACAGCAGCAACAACACTAACAACAATAGTAATAACAGTAATAATAATACTAGTGAGCGGAAGGCAAGCGACGCCGGCGCCGCGCCTGTTATTATTCCCACACACAATCGTATCAACCGCTCTATTGACAAGGGAAATGCTAACAGTAATAATAGTAATAATAATAATAACAATACTACTACTACAAATAATACTACTAATATTAATAATAACAGTAGTAATAATAACACTAACAATAATAGTGGTACGAACGCTACCAGTGCTAATAATAATAATAATAATAATACTAATAACAGCACTGCCGCCGCCGCGCCCCGCAAGCGCAAGGCAAGTAACAACAACAATAATAACAATAATAGTCTGGTGCCCGCCGGCCGCAGCAATAGTATGAACGCCAGCGACAGTTGCATCATCATGTCCGTTCATCCGCCTCGCATTGTGCGCCGGCAGTGAGAAGAAAAAAATATAATCATCAATAATAATAATTATTAAAATGATAGTGTATCATTCATGTCTATCGACGAGTAAACACAAGAATAGAATTAAGTAGGATTCCGCATTTTTGCTAGAGGAGACATCATTTTAAAGCAATCTTCTTCTCTGTCACAACCATTTGCCTTGACTTTTTTTTTTTCGTGTCGTTTTTGTTTTTCCCCCTCTCTCTTCTCTTTTTCATCTCGTCCCATTTGATTGGCTTTCTTTTTTTTTCTTTATTTGCATTCATTCAACACTATATATTGGCACTACTTTACTGTTCATTTTCCTTTTTTTTTTTCTTCCTTCTCCCCTTTCCCACTTGTTTTTCCACTTTTATTGGCTTGTGTGACGCGCACACACGCACGTGTGTTTTATCATTTTCATACGATTTTCTACTTATTTCTTTCTTTCTATGAAGCAATATTAATACATTCTTGTTTATTTCACTTTTTATGCCCTCCTCCTTCTCTCCACTAGACAACTCCTCCCTTCTTTTTTTCTCTTTCGTTTTTTCTTTCGAGATTTCATTCATTCATTTGTTTCTCTTTTTTTTTTCCCCCTTAAATTTAGACACACTTCAAAAAGAAGTGATACTGCTTTTTCTTTTCTGTATTACTTCTTTTTAACATTTGAACATTGAATAGAATGGCTGCTAAGAAATAGTAACAAAGGCAATAATAATCATAATAATACCCGCATCAGAGAACACAATACTTCTAGACGCATTATCCAATTTTTTTTTCCTGTCGTCTCTCTCCCTCTCTCTCTTCCTATTTCTCTTCTCTGCTTCTGAGGCCTTGTGATGTCTTCGTCTCTTCTTTTATTATTATTTGACACTTTCACTGTTTTCCGCCTCTTCTTTTGCTTTCTTTCACTTCTTATCTCTTCAGCTTTTACTTTCTTTTACACAATTGTACATACCTATTCATATATACACACTCATATATCTACGAAATGTATCCTCCCCCTCTGTCTCTCTCCCTCTCTCTCTTCCTATTTCTCTTCTCTGCTTCTGAGGCCTTGTGATGTCTTCGTCTCTTCTTTTATTATTATTCGACACTTTCACTGTTTTCCGCCTCTTCTTTTGCTTTCTTTCACTTCTTATCTCTTCAGCTTTCACTCACTTTTACACGTTTGTACATACCTATTCATTTATACACACACTCATATATATATACGAAATGTATCCCCTCCCTCTGTGTCTCTCTCTCTCTCGTTCTTCAACGAGAGAGCTTAAAAAAAAAAAACACATCAGAAATAAATAAAAAGTGCAAGGAGGAACCATTTTAAACTCCCATACACACACACACACACACACACGCAGAGAGAAAAAATCGTAATAAAAGGATGTTTGACTGATTCAATTCAAATCAACAACAGTTGAAACATTGAAACTGTATATGCCTATGTATGTATGTATGTATGCATGTGTGTATATATTGGTATGCGTGAACTCGCTTTTTTTCTTTCCTTGTGTGCGAATGATACCCTCAGCTCTCTGCTCTCCGCCTCTAAACACTGCCTATTTCTCTCTTTCCCCCCTCTCTCTTTCTTTGTTTTTTTTTCCCCCTTCGTAGTAGTAGTAACGCTCAGAAAAAAAAACGCGAAACAAAACCAAATACTCAGAGGAATAGATATTCCGTATATATATATACACTCTCACCTCAAACGAAGAGGAGAAAACTTTCAAGTCAGAATACATAGAAAATGCCCACGTACACCACCGCTGCCGTCCGTCCACGCGGGGTAGGAGGTAACAGTTATATCGACAATTATAATAATAACAGCAATCATAGTAATAATAGTAATAATAATAATAATAATAGTAATGACGACGATTCCTACTACTATGACTATTTCCCTTCCAGCAATCACTGCTGGGTGTGCGATACGTTAGTGCCGGCCGGGGCACTGTGCTGGCCGCGGCAGCCGCTAGTGACACACCACACACGCCCGCCCCGGCCCTACCCTGCTCTTTCTTCCAATAATAATAATAATAATGGAGGAAGAGGCTCTGCCTTTACTTCCTCCTCTTTTTCTTCTTCCTCTCCTCTTTCTCCTCCTCTTCATTCGTTCCAACCCAACGGCAAAATGAAACAACAACAACAACAACAACAAACAACATCAGAAGAAATAGAGAAAACAGAGGAGAAAACATTCAGTCTGCTTTGCCTCTGCGACGTGTGTGCAGAGGCACTCGCGGGCTGCTTCGACTCGCAAAATAATAATAAAAATAATAATGAAACGTCCGGCTTCATTCTTCACTTTAGTAATGGCGGCGGCGACATTGCCTATGAAGACGATGAAGATGATTACGATAATAATAATAATAATAATAATAATATTAACAATAATAGAAATGAAGAGGCCGAGAGTGCGACACGGCTGGCGGCTGCGGTGGCGCGGCGCTGTCGGCAGACGCCGTATTTTGTTCACTCCCTCCGCCGCCGCGCCCGCACGCTGCCGTTTCTGCTGTTTCTCGCGCAGTACAAAAATCTGATGGAGAAGGCGGCGGAGGCGGTGTGTTTGATGGCACTCAGCGCGGGTCATCATTCTACACAACAACAGCAACAACAACAGCAACAACAACAACAGCAACAGCAACGACGGCAACGAGGCGGCGGAGGCGACGGAGGGGGCGGAGGGAAGGAGCAGGCACGGTTTGGGAATGATAATAATAATAATAATAATAATAATAACAGTAATAATAATAATAATAATAATAATGATAGTAATAATAACAATAACAGTGATGAACAGTACCCTCCCGAGGTTTTGGAAGATTTTCGGCAGCTCTACTCGAGTCTCTTTTACTTTATCAAAGACTACATGTCACTGCAGAATTATCTCTCAAACACGCTGGAGGGGGAGGAGGAAGCAGAGGAAGCAGACA
>JAQOSZ010000175.1:0-77896 GCA_030347455.1 Kentomonas sorsogonicus | reverse complement strand
GCATGCGTCCTTCGTTTTTGCGTGTAGTAGTCTCTCGTCTGCGCTGATTGTCAAGCTGTCTCGCTGTCTTCTCCTCGTCAGTTGCTCTCCTTGGTAGGTTGTCATCTGGGTGTATAAGAACGTTTCTTTTGTTTTGCCTGTGATTGCAGCTTTGTGCCCGAACGCTGTGTTGTCTGCAGAACTAGCCGAAACGGACTTGGTACCTGCCCGATTTCTTCCGAGTCTGCTATTCTTTGCGAATGCGTTTGGGTAGTCCTCCGAGTCTTACCTTCACGCACGACATAGGCTTTCAGTGGAAGTAGTATTTCCGCTCCACTCGCGTGAGAGCAGGACGTTGTTGTTTCCGGATTTCCGTGCAAGCTGATGTTGATACTGAAGGTGGTGATGAAGAAAGAAACGTAAAGGTTTCGAAGACTTTCTCCGTGTCTTCCCCGCTTTCCTTCATCAATGTGGTGCAATAGTAGGACTTATATAATGTCCTTCTCGACTCAGATGTCGTCCCTCTCTCTCTTACAGTTGATCTACAGCGATGCCGCAGGAACAACCACAACACGTCTCTCAATGAATTTGCCATCGACGCTTTTCCTTCTGTGCTTTTTCACGCAACGTCATACACACGCGCATACATACACAACGTGTGAATGACTGTGCTGCGGAATTCTTTTGACACACTCCCTTTTCTTTTTGCTTTCTGTCTTTTACTAATTCTTTTCAATCATTCTTTCTGTTTTTGTATTTCCTTGTTTCTGATCTCCCCTTCCCTTCAGTGATTTACGTCTTTTTTTCTTCTTCTTTTGATGCTTTTTGTTCCCCTTTTCTTCTGTACTTCTTCCTCTTTCTAATCAAATCAACCTTGCGCTCTCATCACCCCATTTTGATTAGGAGAAGAAGGAAAGCTGGAAGGATTGGCCAAAGGCCCCCAAAGCAAAAACTGCTTTCTAAACCTCAAAAAAGGTAATAGAATCGGCTTTTATATATAACGACGTTTCCTTTTAACACTTTTTTTTCGTTTACCCTCACTGTTCTTCTACCCACTATCGTCAAAATATTTCCCGATCATTTTTGTGATTATATATAGTCATTTTCTGTCGCTCCAACCGTAAAAGTTTTTTTTTTTTTGTTTTGTTTATCCATTTTGTTTTTCAAATATATCAAAAGTTTTCTTTTCCTCTATCATCATCATCTCATCATCTATTTTTGTGTTTTTCTTTCACTATTATCCAATACACTTCGGTATTTGTTCATGACTTGTGTCCTTTTCCTTCCTTCCTTTCTTTCTATCGATTTCCCCTCTTTCTTTCCATCTTTCATTGCGGTTTCCTCCTCCTATCAAAAAATAAATAGTATGATGATGTCTTTTTTCACGTATCAATACATCATTATATAAGGAAGATCAAACGTGAAAGTAATTAATGGGAAAAAGAAAGAGTGAGAGAGAAAAAGCAAAGGAAAGAAAGAAAAAAGTGAAAAAAAAAAGTGGGCTCTGAACCACTAACAATGGGATGCGAAACAAGCAATTATAACGTGTGCGATATACATATTATTGAATCCATCGTTGTCTTCAAAAAAAAAAGAAGAAGAAAAAGAAAATGAAAAAAACCAACGGGCTCTCCGCATTATTCAAGATGCCTCCTTTCTTCCGCATACACTGATACACTTGGGAGCATGAAGAGCTTTCTGGAGAGAAGATTCAGCTTCTTACTTTCGCTTCTCTGTCTCTGCCAAAAGCTCTGTGATACTTTTATGCGGAGGCACAATGTGTTTTTTTTTTTTTTGTCGCTTCTCCCCTACACCAACTGTTACCCCCCCCCCACTCTTCCTTTTCCTTCTTCCCTCTCTGTCCCTCTTTGTGTACTCTTCTTCTTCTTATTCGAAAACAACTTTTCAATCTTTCATCGTTCTCTCTATCGACAACCAAAAACAGGAAATACAACTTACCGTATTAGGTAGGCAGACAGTAGGAAAAGTGGGAGCTGACACACAGAGCGTTTCAGCTTTTTTTTTTGTTGTCTTGTTTTTGATGGATGAAAACCATTGATAGCAGGTACTACAACAACAACGGCAACAAAAACGACTCTTCACAACCCTGGGTTTAGTCGCTTCTTACTACTTCCTTTGTCATTGGTGTTTTACACACACACACTCACAAACATATTTTCACTTTTTTTTTTCTTCTTCTTCTTCCTCTCTTGTCGTTATAAAAGAATCTTCCTTGTGTCATTCTTCATCTTTGTATAGTTACTTTTCGCTTTTTTATTCCCGTATACATCACAAATATTAACTTATCTTTCACCTCTTGTGTTTATCTTCCCCCCCCCCCCACCTTTTCACTTTTTTTTTCTTCCGCTTTTCTTCTTCTCCTTCTTCTGCACTCTTTTTTTTCTTGAAAAGAGTATAAGGAGAGAGAGATAGATAGAGAGGGTAAATACGACCCCTTATCTCTGTTCCATAATCGCACCAAAAGCAAACAACACAGACAGTGCCGACGTAAAAAGTCCGAAGTACTGCTCTCGTTATCTTCCGACAGAAAAACAGCAGTAATATTAACACCAGCAGCAACGATAACAACAGTAAAAAACTCACAAACAAAGTAAAAAGTTCCCTTCTCCCTTCCTTAGGAAAGTAAGCACTCCACCCCACAAACCTCAAGCTCGGAATAAAAGAGGAGGAAAAACCCTTCCTACTCTTAAAGAACGACAACAGCAACAAAAACAACAACCAAGATCAGCACACACACAAAAAAAAAAAAGAAATCATCCTTTCTTTTGTTTCTCTTCCCCGCCTCTCTTTTTTCCTTTACTATTACTGTTTATTAGCCGCTCACGATGGCCTCCAAAGGCGAACACATTGTGGTGCGCAGCGGGGAAATAATTAACGGGAGGTACGAGGTGGTGGAGGAGATCGGCTGCGGTAACTTCAGCAAAGTGTATCGTGTCATTGACCTGCACGCCCGCAACGGCGGGAATAATGCTAATAACAACAATATTATTAGTAATAATAATAGTAATAATAACAACAATAACAGTGGCAGGAAGGCACACAACCACAACTATTTAGCGCTCAAGATTGTGAAGAAGGAGTATGCAAGTGACGCCTACTATGAGGGGAAGATGTTGGCGACCCTACACGCCCACGAGCACGAGCTGCCAGAGTATGTGAAGCCTTCTAGTAATACTGGTAATAATAATAATACTAATAGTGGTTTTGCCGGCGGCAGTCTCAGTGCAAGTCCGCTGCTCATTAACCACCACCGCTTTTGCAAAATGGTGGACAGCTTCGAGTACCGCCGCTGTCCGGTATTTGTGATGCCCATCTACGGCCCGTCGCTGCGCACACTGAAACTGGGCATCGGCCGCGGCATCGCCCTGCACGGGGCGGCGGCGGCAACAGCAGCAGCATCATCCTCATCCTCGTCCTCGTCGGATGCCGCCGCCGCGGCGGCCGCCGCTAGCGTACTGAATCGCTTTATACTCACACGCAGCGTCTTTCTTGAGTTTGCGCTAGAGCTTCTGGAGACTATGCACTACGTCCACATGAACTGCCGCGTGGTGCACACCGACCTCAAGCCGGAGAACATTCTCATCGCGGACCCTCTTTACGAGCAGCGCATGCACCGGCTGCTGCAGCACAAGAACGAACTCCTACGGGCGGCCGCTAAAAGGTCATCGCAAACCACAAATAATAATAATAATAATAATAATAATAATAATGCGTCGCCATCTCCGTCCTCTCCGACACTGCCGCCCGTGAGCGATGATGTGCATTACTTTGGCAGCCACTGGATTGTCTGTGACTTTGGCAGCGCGAGTGCGTGGAGCCCGGAGCGCAAAGACAAGGATCTGATCAGCACCCGCCCGTACCGCGCCCCAGAGGTGATTCTCGGCACGGAGTGGTACTGCCCGGCCGACATTTGGAGCGTCGGGTGCATTCTGTATGAGGTCGCCGTCGGCCGCCGGCTTTTTGACAATCACTATCACAAGAACGTGCAGATTGGGAGGGCCTTTGGGAGCCCTTCTGGCGGAGGCGGTGGTGGTGCTGGCCGCGGCGGCACGGTTAACACCGACGTGACGCACCTGAGTCTGATGCATAAGAAGCTCGGCCGCGAGTTTCCGCCGGCGCTGGTGCGCAAGTCGAAGCTCGGCGCGCGTTTTTTTGACCGAAATGGGCAGCTGCTTTATCGTTTTCCTGGCGGTGGAGGTGGAGGCGGAAAGGATAATGGTAGCAACAACAACAACAACAACAATAACAACCATATCAACAATAGCAGTGACAACACGAGCGAAAACGGTAGTGAGGATACCAACGGCGGCGGCAATAGTAGTAACAACAACAACAATAATAATTGGACGCTGTACAGTAAAAGCAAGATCTACACCCTGCGGGAGGTGTTTAAGCATGACGCGGAGCTCTACAGCCTCATCAACTCCTTCTTCGACCTAGACCCCGAGACGCGCCCGACGGCGGAGCAGCTGCTGAAACACCCCATCTTCAATGCCGTCAGAGAGAAGCGCCGGTTAGAGAGGGAGCTGCTGCGCAGGAGGCAGAATGCGGCTGCTGCGGCGGCGGCAACAACGGGCGGCGGCGGCGGCACTGCAGCTGGTGGTGGTGGTGCTAATACTAACAAAAACGGCACGGTGAGTAGTAGTAGTAACAATACCAACACCAACAACAACAATAATAATAATAACACAGTGTCCACGCGGGCGGTACCTGCAGCAGCGGGCGTACGCAGAAGCGGAGGCGGTAGTGTTGCTGCGGGTGGTAATGGCAATGATGGCGACGATAAGGAGGAAAATTATGGCACCACCGATAAGAGCACGGCGAGCCTCACGTTCCACGCAGACAGCGCGGACGGCAGCAGCTACAGCGCGCTGCGGCACCCGGCCGCGTCGTTGCTCTTCAACGCAAGCGTCGAGACGACCTCGGTGACGCCAATCAAGGCGCGGGAGGCGGAGGGAAATAACAAAACGACGGAGGGTGATAACCGTCATGATACTAACAATACTAACAATCATAGTAAAGCCCCGGTTAGTAGCAGCAATGATGACCATAAACCGCAGCAGCAACAGCAGCATCCACCACCAGCAGTAGTAGTAACAGGCGGCGGCGGTGGTGGTGGTGGCCCCGCTCCTGCAGCAGCAGCAGCCGCAGCAACAACAACAGCGGACGGCGGCGCCGGAGCCGCAGCCACGAAGAAACACGTGGTAATGAAAGGACCGCCGCCGCGCGCCGGACTGACAGTAGGGACTACGGCGGCAGCTACCGACGCCCCGAAAAGTCCCGTTTTTCAATACAACACGGCCGCCTTTGCCGCATTTATGTCCACCTCTCCGCCGTCTATCGGCAGTTTCAGTAACGCCGATTATAACAGCAAAGACGTCAGCGCAATTGGAAATATCAATACTCACAATAATAACAACAACAATAACAATAACAATAGCACCGCAGCAGCTGCTGCTCCTTCCATCCCACCTCCTCCATCAACAACAACAACGGCGGCGGCGGCGGCGCGGCGCAGCCAATCCTCCCCACCGCCAGATAAACGACTCGCGTCCTCCTCGCGGCCGGCACCGCGCCGCACCTCCTCCGCCGCCCGCGCTAATACTCCCAGCACGAATAATAACAATAATACGAATAGTACTAATACCAACATGGCTACTAGTAGTCGTAACAACAATAACAATAATAACAATAATGCTAGTAGTGGTAATAATAATAGTAGTAGAGGGAAGACAAGTCCTTCCGGCGGCCGCGCGTCCGCTGCTAGCCCGCTGTGTGCCTCCCCGAGAGGAGGAAACGCAGCCGCGGCGGCACCGTCCGGGGGGCGGCCCAGTGCAACTACTAATAATACTAATAATACTAATAATAATACAACTCCAACTATAAATAATAACAATAATGCTAAGCCGACGGTGGTGGCGGCAGCAGGCACCACCACTAACACCACCAGTAACAACAATAGCAACAAAAACGCTACTACTGCTAATACTACTACTACTGTTACCAATCCCAATAGTGCGCGTAGTGTTGCGACTAGCAATAATAACACTAACAACAACAATAATAAAAATAGTAGTAATAATAATACCGGAGGTGGAGGAGGAGGAGTCCCCTCCCGCGCCGCCTCTCCTAAAAGTACGCGGTCTTCCAACGCGGAACCGCAAAAGCAAAAAGAACAACAACAACAATTGCAGCGGAGTAGGGAGAGTCAAGATAAACAGAGACAGCCCTCTTCCTCTGCGACCACCACGGGACACGTGCGGCCTAGCCCGGCGATTGGCATTAATAATATGAATACGAATGGCAATAGGAAACCGAGCGCCGCTGCTGGCTCTCCCACAAATAATAATTTGAATAATAATAATAATAATAATAATAACAACAAGGCGGCGACGGTGCCTGTGACGGCAGCAACGCGCTCTGGCAACAACAGCAATAATAACAATAATAATAGTAATAATACTAATGCTGCGAATAATCGTAGGAAGAGTAGCAGCAGCCCGCCGGCCAGGCGCTCTGCCTCCGCCAATAGTAATAATAATAATAATAATAATAAAGCGGCGACAGCGCCTCCGCCGCTTCTCGGTGGTGTTGGCCATACGAATGCTACCAATCCTAATAATAATAACAATAATAATAACAATAAAGAGAGAAAAGGCCGTCCCAGCTTGACGATTGACACCTCCGACGCTGGCTTGCATGATAACACTAGTAATAATAATAAAAACAACAATAATACTTCCGATAATAATAACAATAAGAACAGTGCAATAATCAGCGCGGCGGTGCTGGAGAATGAGTACGGAAGCCCGCGGGAGACCATGTACCCCGCGCCCACCCGCCGCCGCTCCTCTGCTGTTGCTGCTACTACTACTACTACTGCCGCCGACACGGGCATTATTACTACTAATGATAATAATACTACTGATAATAAGACTATGAATAGGGCAAGCGGTGGTGGTGGCAAGTGTGGCGGCGCTCCTCCTAAGAGTAACGCTCACAACAATACGAATACTAATGCTAATACTAATGCTAATACTACTACTACTAATAAGGGTGGTAACAATAGTAATAGTAATAAGACTAGTACTAATGCTAGTGGTGAGGGGAGCGCAGCTGCTAACACTTCTCATAATAATACTACTAATAAGAATGATAATAATAATAACAATAACGATACGCCTATTATTATCAAAGGGCCGCCCCCGCGCCTCCGCCACGCCGCACCTGGGACTGATGTGGCTGCTGGTAAACATACGGCAACAACAACAGCAGCTTCAGTAGTAGTGGAGAAAACACCAAGGGCGACGGAGGGAAGAGGCGAGGGAGGGGTTCATAACAATAATAACAATGAGAGTAATAACAATAATAATAATAGTAATAACAATAGCAATAAAACTAGTGGTAATAATAATAATAACAGTAACAACAATAACAATAATAATAAAAATAACAATACTATTCTGCGTCCGCTAGTCCCTACCAACACCAACACCAATACCAATACCAATAGCACTACCTCCGCCGCCCGCCCCATTTCTTCTAAACGTCTCTCTCCTGTGATGTCTCCGCGTGCCAACACGGCAGACGGCATCATCGGTGGTAAAAATACTAATAATAATAATAATAATAATACTGTCGCCCCGCCCCTCCGCCTTCATAATAATAACATTAATAATAATAATAATAACAATAATAACAATAATTATAATACTGATAGGAATAATTTCATGAGAATGTCCGTTCCACAACCTTCCGTTGCTAATACTAATATTAATAATACTAATACTATTAATAGTCGTCCTACTACTACTACTACTAATAATAACAATAACAATACTAAGAACAGGGGCGGTGTCGTCGCCGCCTCCTCCCCTGCGCTACCTCTCACAGCCGCGCGGGCGGCGTCTCCCTCTCACCGCTTGGCCACTGGGAATGGAGGAAACTCTAAAAATACCAATAATACTAATACTAATAATAGTAATAATAATAGTAAGGGAAATGGTAGTCGCCCCGCGTCGGGGGTGACACTGCCGCCGCTCAGAGGCCCAACAACTCTCGCACCCTCCCCTCTAAACGATAGTAATAATAATAATAGTAATAATAATAATACTAACGATAGTCCCGCGGAGTTTACGAGAAATAACACCAACAATAGTGTCGACAGCGGAAATTACGTGAATCAGTCCTCATCCAATAATAGCAGTGGAGTTAACTATAATAATAATAACAATATCAACAACAATAGTGTTAATAATAATAATCTTAATAGAAATAACAATACTAGAAATAATAATACTAATAATAAGACTAATGCGGCAGAGTCGTGTCCCGCGTCTGTTACCCCTCCGCACCGCCAAACTGGGGGAAATAATAACAACAATAATAATAATAAGGAAGGAAAGAATCACACAGTCGCTACTGCCGCCTCCGCCGCCGCCCCTTCTTCCGTCTCCTCCGCCCCTCTGCCCTCCGGCATTAATAATAAGAATATCAACAGCAACAACAACAACAGTAATAATAATAATAATAATAATCAGAGTAACATTGCTAATAATAACATGAACAACCGTAACAACAACAACAGTAATAATAATAATAATAATAATAATAATAATAATAATAATAATAATAATAATAATAATATAACAACAATAATAATAATAATAATAATAATAATAGTAATACAAGGAGCGCTCCTCCCCCCGTGCTGGCGGCTCAGAGGGGAGAGCCCTTCGCGGCCAAACGTCCCCCCGCCGCCGCCGCCGCCGCCGCCGCCCGGCCCTCTGTGACTGGTAATAATAATAGTAATAATAATAATAGTAATAATAATAGTAATAAGAGCACCAACTCAGCTACTAATACTAATACTAATACTACTAATAATAACAATGCTACTACTAGCAATAACAACAACAACAGCAACAACACTAACAACAATAATAATATCAGTAATAATAATACTAGTGAGCGGAAGGCAAGCGACGCCGGCGCCGCGCCTGTTATTATTCCCACACACAATCGTATCAACCGCTCTATTGACAAGGGAAATGCTAACAGTAATAATAGTAATAATAATAATAACAATACTACTACTACGAATAATACTACTAATACTAATAATAACAGTAGTAATAATAGCACCAACAATAATAGTGGTACGAACACTACCAGTGCTAATAATAATAATAATAATACTAATAACAGCACTGCCGCCGCCGCCGCCCCCCGCAAGCGCAAGGCAAGTAACAACAACAATAATAATAACAATAATAGTCTTGTGCCCGCCGGCCGCAGCAATAGTATGAACGCCAGCGACAGTTGCATCATCATGTCCGTTCATCCACCTCGCATTGTGCGCCGGCAGTGAGAAAAATATAATTAATAATAATAATAATTATTAAAATGATAATGTAGCATTCATGTCTATCAACGAGTAAACATAAGAATAGAATAAAGTAAAAAGGATTCCGCATTTTTTGCAGGAGGACACATCGTTTTAAAGTCTCTGTCACAACCATTTGCCTTGACTTTTTTTTTTCGCGTCGTTTTTGTTTTTTCCCCTCTCTCTTCTCTTTTTCTCCTTGTCCCATTTGATTGGCTTTCTTTCTTTTTTTTTTCTTCATTTGCATTCATTCAACACTATATATTGGCACTACTTTACTGTTCATTTTCCTTTTTTTCTTCTTCTTTCTCCCCTTCCCCACTTGTTTTTTTTTACTTTTATTGGCTTGTGTGACGCACACACACGCACGTGTATTTCATCATTCTCATACGATTTTCTACTTATTTCTTTCTTTCTATGCAGCAATAATAGTGCATTCTTGTTTATTTCAATTTTTATGCTCTCCTCCCTCTCTCCACTAGACAACTCGTCTCTTCTTTTTTTTCTTTTTTTTTTCTTTCGAGATTTCATTCATTCATTCATTTCTCTTCTTTTTTCCCCTTAAATTTAGACACACTTCAAAAAGAAGTGAGACTGTTTATTATTATTATTACTTCTTTTTAACACTTGAACATTGAATAGAATGGCTGCTAAGAAATAGTAACAAAGACAATAATAATAATAGTACCCGCATCAGAGGACACAATACTTCTAGACGCATTCTCCACATTCTTTTTTTTTCTGTCGTCTCTCTCTCTCTCTCTCTCTCTCTCTCTCTCCCTCTCTCTCTCTTTCTATGTCTCCTCTCTGCTTCTGCGGCCTTGTGATGTGTTTGTCTCTCCTTTTATTATTGTTATTCTACACTTTCACTGTTTTTTCCCCCTTTTCTTTTGCTTTCTTTCACTTCTTATCTCTTCAGCTTTCACTCACTTTTACACGTTTGTACATACCTATTCATTTATACACACACTCATATATATACGAAATGTATCCTCTCCCTCTGTGTCTCTCTCTCTCTCGTTCTTCAATGAAAGAGCTAAAAAAAAAAAAAAACACATCAGAAATAAATAAGAAGTGCAAGGAGGAACCATTTGAAACTCCCATACACACACAAACGCAGAGAGAAAAATCGTAATAAAAGGATACTTGACTGATTCGATTCAAAACAACAACAGTTGAAACATTGAAACTGTATGTGTGCCTACGTATATATGTATGCATGTATGCGTATTTATATTGATATGAGTACTCTCGTTTTTTTTCTTTCCTTGTGGACTATGAAACCCCTCTACTCTCTGCTCTCTACCTCTAAACACTGCTTTTTCTACTCTCACTCTTTATTCCCCCCTCTCTCTCTCTCTTTGTTTTTTTTTCTTTGTAGTAGTAACGCTCAGAAAAAAAAAACGCGAAACTAAGCCAAATACTCAGAGGAATAGATATTCCGTATATATATATACACTCTCACCTCAAACGAAGAGGAGAAAGCTTTCAAGTCAGAATACATAGAAAATGCCCACGTACACCACCGCTGCCGTCCGCCCACGCGGGGCGGGGGGTAACAGTTATATCGACAATTATAATAATAACAGCAACAATAGTAATCATAGTAATAATAATAATAATAATAGTAATGACGACGATTCCTACTACTATGACTATTTCCCTGTCAACAATCACTGCTGGGTGTGCGATACGTTAGTGCCGGCCGGGGCACTGTGTTGGCCGCGGCCGCCGCTAGTGACACACCACACACGCCCGCCCCGACCCTACCCCGCTCTTTCTTCCAATAATAATAATAATAATGGAGGAAGAGGCTCTGCCTTTACTTCCTCCTCTTTTTCTTCTTCCTCTCCTCTTTCTCCTCCTCTTCATTCGTTCCAACCCAACGGCAAAATGAAACAACAACAACAACAACAACAAACACCAACATCAGAGGAAATAGAGAAAACAGAGGAGAAAACATTCAGTCTGCTTTGCCTCTGCGACGTGTGTGCAGAGGCACTCGCGGGCTGCTTCGACTCGCAAAATAATAATAATAATAGCAATAGTAATGAAACGTCCGGCTTCATTCTTCACTTTAGTAATGGCGGTGGTGACAGTGCCTGTGATGATGAAGACGATTACGATAATAATAATAATAATAATAATAATATTAACAATAATAGAAATGACGAGGCCGAGAGTGCGACACGGCTGGCGGCTGCGGTGGCGCGGCGCTGCCGGCGGACGCCGTATTTTGTTCACTCTCTCCGCCGCCGCCGCGCCCGCACGCTGCCGTTTCTGCTGTTTCTCGCGCAGTACAAAAATCTGATGGAGAAGGCGGCTGAGGCGGTGTGTTTGATGGCACTCAGCGCAGGTCATCATTCTACACAACAGCAACAACAACAGCAGCGGCGGCAACGCGGCGGCGGAGGCGGCGCAGGGGGCGGAGGGAAGGAGCAGGCACGGTTTGGGAATGGTAATAATAATAACAGTAATAATAATAACAATAATAATAGTAATAATAACAACAACGGTGATGAACCGTACCCTCCCGAGGTTTTGGAAGATTTTCGGCAGCTCTACTCGAGTCTCTTTTACTTTATCAAAGACTATATGTCACTACAGAATTATCTCTCAAACACGCTGGAGGGGGAGGAAGAAGAGGAGGAGAGTGAGAGGCGACTGCTGCCCGGCACCGGCGAGGGACTTCTTCATAGTAATAATAATAATAATAATGAAAATAACAATCAAAATGAAGGCAGTGACCGTTACTTCTCTGTCAGCCGCGACAGCAGCCGCGGAGACGGCGGCGGCGGCAGAGTAATCGATGCTACAGAAGAAAAAGAAGAAGAAAAGAAGAAGAAGATGGATATGGCGAGGGCGTCAACTATTACCTACGCGAGAACAGACGCGCGTGCCTGTCGGTGGCGGAGCGCCGCGGCACTGCTGGCGGAACGCTCCGCTCTTAACAGCGCTCTCATACACCTCAGCGCGGCCACCACTCGGGAGGCGCTGCTGCATGCACGGGACATAAACGATCGCGATAATAATAATAATAGTAATAATAATAATAATCATAAAAGAATAGAGTTGCCGCCGCGGCGGCTGCCGCGGCGCGTGATGCGCAGTATAGACGGGAGGAGGAGGAAATAGAGAGAGAGAGGGCGCTGCTGCCGCTGCCGCCGGCGCCGCACCACACGCAGCAGCCCCGCCGCCATCACGGCACTATTAATACTAATAGTACTAATAATAATGATACTAGTAAGAATAGTGAAGAGGGAGAATACCACACACGTCAACAACAACAAAAGCAGACGCAGATGCAAACACAGGACAAGCGACGTCCAATGGACAGAGCGATGGAACTGTTTGCTGAGTATAAAAACTCCAAGCAGCAGCAACAGCAACAGCAACAACAGCAACAGAAACAAATGGATGATGATGGTAACAATACTAATAATAACAGCAGCAACCGTATTCGCGTCCTCGTTCCCCTTGATAATAATAATAATAATAATACTGAAATGGATGAAAAGGAGCGTTTAGCGATGGCGGCGGAGGCGTCGCTTTTCCGACAGTTTCCCGGCCGCGTCACTCGTATTAATAGTAATAACAATAATTCCAATTTACCAACGGAGGCGGTGTTTGCCTATCGCGATCCGCGTCACCCGTACTGCTACCATACCCTTCCCGAGAATGATAATAACAACAACAACAATAATAATAATATTAACAGTAATAGTGTTAATAATAATAATGCTAACAGTAGCACCATTGAACAATTACTAGGAAAGGCAGAGGAAAACAGAGGAAAAGAAAAAGAACAAGCAGTAAAAGATGATGATAACAAGAATAACCAACAACAACAGCAACAACAACAGAGAGCAGCGGATGCCATAGCAGTAATGGCAGAGGCGAAGGCCCTGTCGCGCATCCCGGAGGCTGACAGTAATAATAATAATAGTAATAATAATAATGATAATAATAATTTCACTAGTAATAATAATAGTGATAGCAATAATACCACCAGCGCCGCCGCCGCCGCCGCTGCTTTAGAAAAGGCAAAAACACGGGCGGAAAAGTTGGAGTTAATTCTGGCGGATTTTGCCCGACGTAAAATCGCCAGCGAGGCTTTAAATAAGCAAAATAATAATAATAGACTAATAATAATAGTTACGTCACTCCCCAGACTCACAGCCTTGCCTCTGCTCCCTCTCCCTTCCGCTGTGTTGTATGGCGCCCCACAGCCGTATAACATTCCTCCTCCTTCTCTACTAGACAATAATACATCTCACAATAATAATAATAATAATAATAATAGTAATTATAATAATAGCAACAGCCGATATGCTATGACTGTTCCAGCATCTGGAGCTCTCTCACACGCGAATCATAATAATAGTAATAGTAATAATAATAATAATATGACAGATTATTATAATCCTCGCAATTCGGGTCCGCTGCACACTTTGAATACCAAATCAAATCCATTAGTAGTAACAAAAGCAGCAGAAATAACAGTAATAGCAGAGTCGTCACAGTTGCTGGCATTACTGAAGGATCGCTTCATTCACTATATGCAGCGGACGGGGGCGTTATTTTCGGAGATTAACTCGATAAAAAGTAAAATGTTTACGGATGAGATTACCTTCTTATTCTGCTATCGCAGCGGTAGTAGCAAGAACAAGAAGAGGAGAATAAATGACAACAACAACAATAATAATAATGATAATAATAATAATAATGGCAATAATGATGATATATCTACTCCTGGAAATAATAATAACAGTAGTGAGAGGGGCGGCGGCTGCGCAGTAGTAAAAGAGTGCGGGTGATGATGGGAGGAGCGGAGGTGACCCCACGCAGAGACGTAATGAATAATAGTAATAATAATAATAATGAAAACAATAATGAGTCTCCGTACCGGAGTGATTATCAGTTTCCTGACTCCGTCCCACTGCATCCGCTGTTTCCCTAGGTAGAGGGGAGGAAACATACGCGCGCTTTTCTTTTTCTATTTTTTCCCTTTCTTCTCCTGATCCTTGGTTGGTTTCGTGAACCCCACCCTCCTCCCGCCCTTTTATTTCTCTGTCTCTTTATGACTGTTTCATTTTTTTTCTTATTCTTTCCTCTTTTCCTTTTCATTCCATTCTGCATATTTCTGTGAGTTTTTTGTTCGTTAAAAATAGAATGTCTATCGTTATTCTTTATTCTTTTTTTCCCCTATTTACTTGTGCTTTTTCACTCTTTTTCTTTATCTTTTGTTTGTGTTTTTCTCTCTACCGCTACACTCTTCATTTCAATCAAGATCAAGTCTGTTACTTGATATCATGTACTTTTTTTTTGTTCTCTCTAGAGCTTCTTTCTGCTCTCTCTGTCGCTTCTTCCCTCTTTCTTCATTTATTTCTGCACTTCTTTCTTTATCTCTCTCTTCCTGTGCGCACGTGTGTTTAAGTGTATTGTTATCTTATGCGATAGCATTCTTGTGAAAACATCAACAACAACAACAGCATAAACAGCAACAAACCCACACACACACACACACATACCGAAAAATAAAGAGAAATGATATGGAAAATAATAAGAAAGCAAACAGCATCAGCAAAGCAGAATTCACTGTAATATTTCTCAAACGCCAATGATGGCTTCACTGTTTTTCCCTTCTCTCTGTTTCTTTTTCTTTTTCTTCTTGTTGTTCACCTCTCATATGTCTTCCTACCCTGCAAACAGAAAATAATAATAAAAAATGATTAAGTTTGAACACTAAAAGAAAAAAAGCAGAACCCAAAAGAAATGCGTGTACATTGAATAAACATACATTTATCTATGCATGTGTGCTATGAAATGCTTTTTATGTTGACTCTCTGTTTTTGCGTTCTCTTTTCCTCTCCTCACTATCCCATTTCCCCTCTTCCTCCCCTCTCCTTTCCTTCACTTCCCTTCTAATATATATTTTTCTTCTTCTTCTTTTCATTCTGTCACTTTCCTTTTCCTTTTTTATTTTCTTCCCACTTCTGCCCTTCGCGCTCTTGAAAACAAAAATAAAAAACAAACTGAAAGATTTAAAGCAAAAAAATAATAATAAATAAACTTACAGATTATTGTCTTTTTTGCCCCCCCTTCGAATCGCGAATCTCTACACGGTCCTTTTTTTTTAATTTCCGTTTTTTATTTCTCTTTTCCCAGCCCACCTTTGCTTTTTTTTCTCCTATTTTTTTTCCTACTTTCCCTGCTTTCATATATTTATCAGTTATCTGATTCTTTTTTCTTTTTATTTTCCTCCTCAAAAAAAAAAAAAGCACAAAACCACTTCCTTTTTTTCGCTCCTCATTTTTTATTTTTGTAAACCCGTACGTATCTTCTTTGAGAGAAGCTAGTAATATCAGAAGAAGAGTAATAAGAAGATTGATATTACAAAACAGAGAAGAAGTCATTATAGAGAAAGAGGGAAAAATAATTAAAAAAAAGCATACTGAAATTATTTTTCTCTTTTCTCTTCGCCAATCCCTTGCTTCGCTTTCCTTTTCTCTTTCTCTTTCTCTCTCCTCTTTTCGTATTTTCTTTTAATCGCTACTGTTTCTTTTTTTTTTCTTCTTCTCGTGTGGTAGTAGCGTTTTGCCAAACCATTCTTTTTGTTGATACGTCTTCGGTCCTTTATTTACTTATTTATTATTCTATAATTTTGAAGATCTTGTTTTTGTATTTTTATTATTTTATTTTATTATCATTTTTTGTTGTTTCTCCGTTCCTCTAGTGTCATTCCATCAGTAGCAATATATCTCCTTTTGTAAAAAGCATTCCAACAGGAGGAAAATAACAGAAGAAGAACAGACAAACAAACAAACAAAAAACGCGAAAAAATAAATCAGACAAGCATTTTTTTTTTTTTACGTCCTCCTTTTCCCCTTTTTTCCTCTTTTCACTTTTTCTCCCTCTCTTTTTTTTTCTGTGCATCTCTTTCTGTTATTTTTTATTTCTTACACACGCATCATTAGAATAAAAAAAACACAAGAGAGTTCTTTTGAAAAGAGTTTTTTTTTTTGAATAATATATATATATTCAACGCATCTCCACTCATATCAGAAGACTATTTAAAATTAAAAAAAAACACAGAGAAAAATTATTAGAAGAAACATTAAGTAAAAATTAAAACTGAAGGAAAAGAGTCTCTGCAGAAGTATTTATATAAAGATATCGAGCAAAGGAAAGGAAGGAAGAACTTTCGAGAATATTATTATTTTCCCCTCTCTTTCTCTTTCCTTCTTTCGCTCCTCTTTTATCTGTCATCACCAATACCCACACTCATAGGGTATTGTATCTTCTTATTGTTTTTCTTATTTTTCTATTTTTTAAAGTCCTTCTTTTCTTTCTTCCGCATCCCATCTTTTTTTTTTTTTTTGTAATCTCCATTCTTTATTCTATTTTTTCCTTCTTATTTTTTTTCTTCTCTCTTCTAATTTGCTGATACACTTATCCTTCTATACACGGATTCTCTTTTTTTTTTTCTCTTTCCCTTTTTTTTCTTCACTCTTCTTTTACTTTACTTTTTCTTCTCTATCGCAGAGAACGGTTTTCTTTAGCAATCATTATTTTTCTCACTTTTTTTATTTTCAACTCTTTTTTATTTTCAAGTTTTTACAAAAGCATTCTAAAAACAACGAAAACAATAAGTCAGAGAAAGTTGAAAGATATTAAAGAGAAATAAACACAAAGAATAATCCTTCTTTTACGATTCCCTCCATTTTCTTTCTTCTCTCTTTTTTTTCCTTTCTTGTTTTCTTTTCTTTTCCTGCTTGATTCACAGTTATATACACAAAAGCATTTTTATTCTTGTGATCTCAAGTCATCGATTAGAAACACAAATACAGACACATAAATACACAGAAACAAGCAAACTAAAATAGTACAGCACACACACAACTCATTTATTCCATAAAGGTATCTACAAAAACAACAACAACAACAACAACATATTGATAATAACACGAACAAGTAAAAGCTCGTCATATTTTCTTGTTTCTGTTTTTTGTAATGGAGCCTCAAACTGCTACTATCCCTCAGCTTACAACATCTACAGGGAGTCAAAATAATAATAGTAATAATAATAATAATAATAATAATAACAATGATAATACTATTACTAGTAATAACAATAATACTAATACTATTACTAATAGCAATAACAACAAGAAGAAGGAAGCTCTCCCCCTCCCTTCTCCTTCTCCTCTCTTCTCTCCCTCTCCTTTTGTTTCCCCTGCAGCCGCCGCGGCGCCTCACAGCCGTTCCTTCACTGTACACATTCCTAAGGCCTTCTTTAACTCTCGCGTGACTCTGCAACGGTTCATTGCTAAAGGAGGGCACGGGGCGGTGTTCGAGGGCTACTTGTATAATAATAATAGTAGTAGTAATAAGAATAATAATAATAATAATGAGGGTGCCGATAGTGGTTGCGGCGGCCGCGGCCCGCCGCGCGGCGCGGTGCTGGCGGCCATTAAAATTGGCCTTCCAAAGACTCCTCCTCACCGCGGGAATAACAACAACAACAACAAGAATAACAACAGCTACCACAATATGAACAATAATAATGGTAGTTATAATAACAACCATAATAACAATCTTACATTAAGCAGTAGAGATAACAACGCCACCACCGCTGCTGCTGCTGTCACTGTGTACAGCGCCTCAGAGAGTGAGAGACGCGATATGCGGGAGTTGGCGCTGTTTGCGGCCGACTTGAGAAGGGGAGTGCTGCAGCCCTTGGACGGCAGCGATAATAACAATAATAATAATAATAATAATAATCATATCAACAGTCATTCTCTCGTCGCTCTGCGTCGAGACCATCGCCGCAGCGGCGAGGGCAGCGGCGCTAGTAGTGATGTTACCAGATATAGCAGTCACGCTCACACTAATCAAGAGGCGGAGATAGTAGCACACGTGAGTAATAACAACAATACTCCTACGCGAAACAGTACCGACGAAAATGTTGTTGCTGGTGGTGGTGGCCGCCGCGGCCCTTTTCCCTCCTCACTTTACTCTTCTTTTTCTTCTTCTTGTCACTCTCCCTCTCGCGCGTCTTTATCCACGCAATCGGAAAAGCAAAGTAAAAACCATAATCACCACCACCACCACCAACAACAGCAATACCGCCGCTGTGTGGGACTGTTGCGGGAGGCGAAAATACTTTTGTATCTGAAAGCCCAACAAAAGCGGCTGCGGGCTTTTCGTAAGGAGAGCGGGACTCACCAAACAAATAATAAAAATAATAATAATAATAATAAGAATACGAATAACAACAGTACGATTAGTAGTAGTAATAAAAAGAGCGGCAAGGCAGCCACCACAGAGGTATGTTTCTTCACCCCTCAAATATACCACTTTGGCGTTGACAAGTCTTTCTACGTTCTTGCCATGACTCCCCTCGGGCCCTCTCTCTCTGACCTCCTGGCTAGAGTTGTTGGCACTCCCGCTACCGCCGCCACCGCCGCAGCAACAACAACTGAGACCGAGGATGATGAGGGTAGCGATATCAAAAGGCATAAAAACGACATCAATGGTGGTCAGAAGCAAGGGCAGCAGTAATAATAATGCTAATAGTGCTAATAATAATAGTAATAATATTAATGACCGTCACAGCCGCCTCCAGGCCGCCAGCCGGCAGGCCGCCCTTGCTATTCTCACTCACGGCCTCTCCAAACTCCACAAATTCGACTCCGCAACAGAGAGTGCGTCGGTGAGTCGTGCGACGGCCGCTGCTGCTGCTGCTGAGCCTTCTTTTTCTCTCACTCTTCTCAGCCTTCTCGATCTTCTTCCTCTTCTTTCCCGTTCTCTCGCCGAGCCTCGGCTTGTGTTGCCTCCACACCCGGCGCAGGTAAAGTGGATCTTTTTGCTTTTGCTAATTTGGCTGCGGAGGCGGCTGCGCGTCAGAGGCGTCAGAGGCGGAGCTGAGGGATGAGGATCGCATGCCCAGCCACAAGGATACGCACAATAACAATAATAATATTAATAATAACAGTGGTAATCATACTAATGATATGACAAGCCCTACTCCTTCGCCTCACTGCTCTCACCTTACAAGAGGGGAAGAAAGAGGCGAAGGAGGAGGAGGAAGAGACAGAGCGGCAAAAGGCCGCGTGCCGCGGGGGCTGCCGCTGGCGGACGCGCTGATAGCGGGTAAGAAGATGCTGGCGGCGGTCGAGTGGCTGCACTTGGCCGGTGTCGTTCACAATGATGTGAAGCCGGCGAACTTTCTCTTCGAGCGTGATGACGCCGAAAACGAAAACGAGAATGAAAACAAAGCAGAAGAGAAAGACAAGGAAGAGGAGGAGGTGGGTAGCGTAAAGAGGAAGCAGCCGACAAGTATGGGTATGGGTATGGTGGTGGTGGTGTGATACTGTTAGTGACAAATCGCAACAGGAGGGGGCGAAGACGGGTGCGACAGGCGGCGACGACGACGCGTGCCATAACAATAGCAACAAGAAGAAGAATAAAATAAAGGAGATGCGTGGCAGTGACGGCGCCGCCGCTTCCGCCTATGCGGAGGTTTCCCGCATCATCCGTCGGCGCAATTTGCGTGTGTGCGATTTTGGCATCAGTGATTTCTACTACACCGACAAAGCGGCCTCCGCGGCTGCTGCTGCGGCTGCTGCCTCAACGACGACAACAACAAGAGCAAGAGTGGCGGCGGCGTCGGCAGCGGCGGCAACTCTCTCCTCCGCCTTCTCCTCTCTCACACTATATCCCCCGACCACTTCTTTTTCTTCCTCGCCTCCAGCTTCTGCTGCAGGTGCTGCTACCTCCGCCGCCAACGCTGCTGCTGCTGCTGCTACCACCCCTGTCTATTCCTCCAACTCTCCCTCCTCCTCTCTCGTTTCATCTCACGGCGGCCGCGACACGAGTGAGCACACTTCCCAACAACAACAACAACAACAACAACGGCATGGGCGGCAGCGGCAGGTATTACACGAATGGTAATGCTGGCGGTGTATATGGCGGGAGCAGCAACAGTAATAATAATAGTAATAATAGTAACGGCAGCAGCGGCGGTGTTGCTGTCTTGCGAGGGCTGACACAAGGCCTTTGGGTGCCGGCGGCGGCAGCGGCGGCGGGCGGCGATTACATTAGCACAGACGAGTCTCTTACTCCCCCTTCTTCTATTGCCGCTGCTGCTGCTACTATTGCCGCGGTGGCGGCGCGCGGCGAGGGGCAGTGTCCTCCACCATCGGCAACGATGACGGCGCCGCCCGCCGCTCTTTTCTTGCACCGCCCCCCGCGGCCACATGTGAAAATTTTCTTCACTTCCTCCCCCAACGCGGGAAATAGTGACGACACCGATGACGGCCTTTTCTCTCACCATGCTTCTGGTAACACTACTACTACTACTACTACTACTTTTGATAATAGTAATAGTAATAACAATAATAATACGGTTTACGCACGCGCCGACGGTAGTGGTGGCGATGGTGATAATGGCGGCGTCGGCGACTGTTTGCGGGAGGAGAACGAGAAAAAGGAAGAAGAAGAAGAGGATGAAGAGGAGGATTGTCGGGTGGCGGCGGCGGTGGCGGCGGGGCGGCTGCGCTATAACTTCACCGGGACTCTCGACTTTGCCTCGCGGCACGCACACGAGCGGCGTAACAAGCTGACCCCTCTGGCGGCCGGCAGTGGCGGCGGCGGCGGCGGCGAGGGAGACGACGGTTGCTTGCGGGGAGGACGGAGAGGAGTGGAAGACACGGAGTGTGTCTCGTCTCCGCTACCCGCGCATTCGGGGCCTCTGTCGCCGCCTCCGCCGCCGCCGCCGCCGGCAGTGGCGCCCGCGACCGCCGCCAGCAGCAGTAACAACAGCAGCAGCAGAGGCAGAAATGACAGAAACACCCACGACGGAAACAGGCGCGGCGACGCTACACACTATGCATACGAATACCAACAGCAGCAGCGGCAGTGCCTCTGCCTCTCCCGCCGCGACGACCTGGAGGCTCTTCTCTACTCTGTCGCGCATCTGGCGACGGGCGCCCTCCCGTGGGCGGCCGCGGCGCGCCTGCTGCTGGCCGCCGCCGCCGGTGCTGTCGCCGCGCTGGAGAGTCGCGCCGCCGCCGCCGACGCGGCCGACACCGCTCTCCTCGCTGCTAATAATTATCGCCATATGAGTAGTGCTATTGACGATAGGAGCGGGCACACGCGTGCTACGGTCAACGGCGGCGTCGGTAACGATGCTGTCACTGCAAGTGCAAACGCTAATGTCTGCGCTCCCACTGTGTGCGGTGGTGGTGTTAATGATTATAGTGGCCGTCACGCGGCCTCCCGCGCCGTTTGCGACGCCGCCCCGCCGCAACGACACACAAAAACGACGGCGACGATGACGACGGCGGCAGTGGGGGGAGTCGACACGGAAGAAGAAAAAGAAGAAGCAGAAGTGGGGATAGGTGAGGAGTGGCTGCGCCGCCGCCGCGCCGCCCGCCGCCTAGGCATTGAGCGGCGCCGCTTTCTGCTGCGGCTGCGGGCCGAAGAGGCCGTAGGCGGAATGAAGGCCGACACACGCGTGCGGCGGCGGCTGTGCGACGCGATGCCCCCGGAGTTTGCGGAACTGCTGTCCTACGTTGCGGCGCTGGACTTTGCGGCGTGCCCCGACTATCACTACGTGACGCGTCTGTTTGACGCCATGATCGCCCGCGCGTTGGAGGAGGAGGAGGAAGAAGAGGAAGAGGAAAAGAAAAACAGGAAAAAGAAGACGAAAAAGGGAAATAGAGCAGAGGAGAATGAGCGCCGCGACGGGTCGGAGAGTCCGGAGACAAGCAGCGGAGACGAGAAGGAGCGCGTGGGGGGATATCCACCACCGCCACCGCTGCCGCCGCCGCCGCCGCCACCATTCCCAAAACAGCAACAACAACAACAATACCAACAACAGCAGCAACAGCAACAGTACCACCAGTTCTCTTCTTCTTCTCCTTCTCCTTCGCCACCAGCAGCGTCATCTGCCGGTATGATTCAGTGTCCGTTGCATTGTCAACAGCAGCATCAGTATCATCAGTATCAGCAGCAGCAGCAGCAGCAGCAGGAGGAGGAGAAGCAATACTGTAATGATCCTACTTCTGCCGCCGCTACTCTGGAGGGCAGTAGTGACTGCTGCGTCGACAGTAGCACCGCCTCTGCCAGCAACACCCATGCAACCGCGCATGGTGCTTTGGTGTCGTCATTCATTTTTCCTCCTTTTGAGTCTCAACGCGAGGTGTTGTGTAGTCTGGAAGATCAGCAGGCGGAAACGGAGAGTGTCAGCGCCAACAGTCATACTCTTCCTCCTCCTCCTCCTCCCTCTTATTTCTCTGCGGCTCCGTTTGCTCATTCTCCGCAGCCGATGGTATCAACAGTTCCACACACGTCTTACAACAACACTCTTCTGTTCTTTGCCTCGTGAGATGCATCAGGCAACCAACCAATCAACCCGCCAACTGCCCCCCCACCCACACGACTATGAAACTATTAAAAAAAGGATTCAGAAGTAAAAAAGAAAACCAAACAAAGCGGTAAAAAAAAAGAATTCACTTTATATATGCATTACGGTGAATTATTTTCTACGCGTGTTGCTTTTCTTTCTACTCTTGGACCTGAGTCGGTGCTTTTTATTATTCATTTATTATTATTTTATATTCGCACGTGTTGCTCTATCAGAAATGTTCTATTCATTTCCTTTTTTATTCCTTTCTTTCTTCTCACTAACTAACTCACTCACTTTTTCCCTTCCGTCTTTTTCCCTTCAATTTGGTTTCATTCACCCTTCCTCGTACCCCTCCCTCCATCCCTCCTCTCGCCCCCTTCGGTCCTGCGTCTGAGCACCGCCACACTTTCTCATTTTTTTTTTATTTGTCTCTTTCTTTTCTTCCCCATCCAAGAAGCAAAAGAGCACACACACACACACACACACACACATAAATATATATATAATGAGAGAGGTTCTACATTACACCTGAGCCGCTTTTCTCGCTCTCTCTCTCTCCTCGTGATAATAAGCATAAACGCGAGGGAGAGGGAACGGAAGAAAGAAAAGAAGTGTGTCTGTGGAATTGTGTGTCTAGTATTATTACTACTACTGTTGTTGTTGTTGTTGTTGTGTTCTTCTTCTTCTTTCTTGCCTTTTTTTTTTTTTTTTAATCATTCATTGAATTTCTTTTTTTCTTTTTCTTTGTTTTGTTACAGTGCTCAGACGTGCTGCGAAGGAGTCGAAAAACAATATTAAATAGGGGAGGAAATACGAATAGGAAAGGGGAATTGAGCCAACGGTAGAGAATGATGGAGAAAAGTAGTTTGACGTTGGATGGAAGAACGAAAGAATGAAAAAAAATTCTTCTCGGAACGATAGACACACAAAGCAAACAAAACAACATTAAAAAAAATGATTTGTCTGATGTAACGGAAATTTACAGCTAGTTGAATCATATGTGTCCAAAAAAAAAAAGAGGAGGAAAAATAGAATAAAGGAACTGAGGCAAAGATACTATTACCTCCATCGATAACGACTGTCTTTATTGTTCTACTTCTCACTCTACTATTATTATTATTATTATTACTCATATTTTCTCTCTTATTTATCATGTCGCCTTGTACGGAAGCAACTCTTGTTGTCATTCGAATTCTTCTTTTCATCGTGCTTATTATTATTTTTTTTAAATGTTATTATTATCATTTTTATTATTATTTCTTTGTCCTCATTTGCCTTTTAAAAACTCTTGTACGCTTCTTCTTTCCCCTTTCTACTCCCCCTTTGATCGTTTCACACTACCAAAATTCATCTCTTTCCAATTCCTTTTTTCTTTCCTCTAAAACGCATTGACAGAGGAGAAAGAAATTGAGCGATGGAAAGACCTTTGAAACATAATAATGATACTAACAAAAAAAAGAAGAAGTCTTTATATATATATATATATAGAGAGAGAGAGAATCGTACGAGATAAGAAACATAAACGACACTTGGCACCTCTCACTACGTTTTGTGATGTGTTATTCCGTCTCTCTCTCTTTCTAGAATAATAATAGTAATAATTGCTATTATTTTTGACTCCTTTTGCGTTTTACCACGCCGATTTTTATTTTTATTTTTATTCGTAAACTGTAAAAAAATGATTCTATTTTTATCCTCTCATCATTCCATAATTGAACATGCATTTTAAGAAAAAACTCAAGAAACAACAAGAAAAAACAAGAATAAAAAGCAACATCTGCAGATGAAGAAAAATTCAACATGCTACGTTGTTCATAATTTGTTACGGTAATGCTCTTCGTATGCGGATGAAAAAACAATTGAACAAGCAAGTTTACTGTGCGCATTTCTTTTTCTGTTTACCCAGCGTGCAACTATTAATGATTCAACAAAGGAGGAGAAACACTGCGGCATTCCTCTCCAGTGGACGATAATGCGTCTCTTTCTTTCACTTCCTTCCTGTCCTGAACGAAAACAAAAGGGGGAAAAAGAAAGGCTAAACTGTATTATTTGATGTGTCTGCATGTACCTTCTTTGGGTAATCTTCAATCGCTCCCTGTCTCTTCTCATTTCAACTTCCATGCTTCACCCTTTCTCTCCAAAAGTACATTGAAACACACATCATCAACAAAGGTGCGTATATTGAAACCAGAACAAAAAATTTTCTAAAAAAACCCGAAACAAGGCAAACATACATTCGTTCGCATAGATTCACTCACACTCACACAATTACAATCTCTCTCTCTCCCTCTCTCTCTCTCTCTCTCTGTTTACCACGCTTACTCATCTCACTCTACTTATTTATCACACTGCCAACCACTTTGCAAGATATCATCGTCCTCTTCCTCTGTTCGCAGGCGGGGAGGGGAGGCGGCCTCACTGGCGCGTCCGGCGGAAACACTCGTCTCTGCTCCAACAGCGGCGGCGGCGGCGCAGACGGCAGCCGCGGGCGTCTCTGCCAGACCTTTCTTTAGCCAGAGCGACAGTAACAACAACATCAACAACAACAACAACAACACTATTATCATTCCCTGTACTACAACTGTTAACGCTAACAATACCACCACGAACAACAACAACAACAACAACACCATCACCCACACTAACAGCACTCTCCGTGATGATCATAGTCATCATAATACCAACACTGCATCGGCGTTTGTAAGAGGAACAACATCAGATTCTCCAGGCGACAACACAGACAAATCAAAGGGGACATTCTGGCGGTGGGCGCTGGGTGGTGGGCGGCGGCCGCGCACCCTCTGGCGTCGAGTCTTCTCCGCGCGGGGCTTCAGTCGCTGCTTCCACTATCGCTCCCGCCACCGCTGCCGCCCCCGACTGATTCCGATTGCCGCTTTCATACTATTTCTGCTGTTACTAGTGCCTCTGTCATCATCGCCATCATCATCATTCGTCGTAACGACACCAGAAGGAGCGGCAGCGACACCACCGCCTCCGACGTCTATAAAAACAGTAACGAAGTCTACTGAAGAAAAAGTCACAAACGGGGCAGCAGACAAGGTAACCACAGCAGGGGGATTTTCTTTTACAAGGTGGTTGTCACAGCTGACGCAGTACATTTCCTTCCAAGTGAGTCTGCTACGGCAGTACGCCGACACACACCAAGGTCTGGATGACTTTGTGTCGCGAGTTGTTTTTTTCCTTTTTGGAAATGCGAAGAGAAAAAGTGGCGGTGACCCTCTGCAGGACGCGATACACTTTTTCAACGACGCGTATTTGGTGTGCCCCGCCGTACCAACGCCGCTCTTCTTTAACAACCGCATCAGCAATAATAAAAACGACATCAACAATAACAGCAGCAGCCATACAACAAGTGTGAATGATGAAAGGACAAATGCTGGCTCCCGTCGAATGACAGAGGCGATGCCTTTACTCCTCTTCAGTCCGTCCCGCTCGGGCGACGGGGAGACACGCAAGAGTTACCATCGATATCATCGCTATCATCATCGCATCACGTCTGATAATAATATCAAAAAGAAGAGCGAGGGGCGTGATGACGACGACAAAGACAACACAGGACGGGACGCTGGCATGCGGAGTCCCCACGCAGATTATGAAGAAGAAGAAGATGATGATTATGAAGTCTTTCTTTCCTCGTGCCACCTCGCGCGCCGCGTCACTATCGCGTCTGTCGACCCGGCGCACTTCTTTAGGAGTTTCATCCCCTCCAACGAACCCAACGGCACCCACGACGCTTTTGTACTCGAGAAACGGTCGGGCGGTGGCGAAGAGAGAGCATGGGCCGGGGACAGGCGTGCGCCGACCGCGGGCGATGGCTATGCCGACAAGACACATGAAAAAGAAGAGCTTGCGCCGCACCAACAACAACAACATCAACAACAACGGCAACAGCAGCGGCACAACAACCATCATCATCATCATAATGGTGCCGACGACTGTCCGCGACAGGCGTTTTCCAAAGAGGAGCGGCTGCGGAGACGGCGAATGAGTCTGTACAACACTCGTCTCTACTGCACTATCCCCGAGGACTTTTTTTCTAACGTTGGTTTGTACTCGAACGTTCGTTCCGCCACGCGACCGAATTGGGATGTCGGTGACGACACTACTACTACTACTCCCAGTACCGCACCCGCAGAGACTTTTCTCTCTTCTTGGGAACAACAACAACAACAACAACAGCAGCAGTGGTCGTCGCGGGACGTGGACTTGCAAGATGTGCTGTCGGGCCGTGTGGCGGAAAAGCGACGACGCCGAAGAAGACGTTTGAGACGACGACGAAGGGAGGGAACGGATTCAAATGCAGAAGCGGAAACATCAGAAGGAATGGTAAACAGGAAAGCTGAAAAGGGGAATCGTGCTGGAAAAGAGCCAATGAGTACGGCTCCGAATGGGAAAGGAAACGCTGAGGAACACACCCACGCAGCCGCTGGCCAGGACAATGAAAGGAGCACATCCGCGGAGGCGGAGGACTTTGTGGATTATGTGCTTTCTGTGAGAGATTTGCTAGAGTGCGAGTTCCTCGACCCTGACGATTTTATCGTCTCTCTCCCAGTGCCGCCGTCGCCGCCGTCGCCGCCGTCCGCCGCGCCGAGTGGCGAGAGAGGTCTCCAACATTCCGGCCCTCTTCTTTCCCTGTGGGAGCCGCATGAAGTGCGGCACATGACAGGCAGTGACCGCGGAGCTGAAGGCGTGAAGAAAGGGCACACCTTTGATTTGTACAACTCTCAACAACAACAGCAACAGCAACAACAACAACAACAAGAAGAGCAACGATATGTAACCCCCCGCCGCCGGCGCCGCCGCCGCGTCTCTGCTGAACAGGTGCGCGTACTCTCCAGCTACGCCAGCCTTGCTGTCGGAAGTGCCGTCGCTGCCCAGGCCTTGTCGGCAGCAACAGCAGCAACAGCAACACAAGTAACGGCCGCCACGACACCCACATCCCCAACAACAACAACAACAACAACAACATCCGCTACAGCAAGTGGACATGATCAAACGGCCGGCATGCAACAACAGGTGAGGCCGCTGTTTATGAATGGCGCCGCTGGCGGCGGTATTCGTATGAGTATGAGCAGCGGCGCGGGAGGCACACTGCATGATATAGTGCGCATGTGGCTTTCAGCGGACGTGTGGGTGAGCCACTACCAGGCCGCGCTGCCGCTGCTGGCGCTGTCAGAGGGGGCTGAAAGGGGTGGAGGAGGAGCAGATGATGGAAAAATCAATAACGCATTGCGAAAACAGACGGTACAAGAAGCCGACAATGGCGAGGGTGTAAGCCAACGACACACACAACACGATGGCTGATGTAGCTACCACCGCCATTGGCAAACAGCGGCCTCCCAGAAGCGACGGTGCCGGCGGCGGCGATAGCGGTGGTGATAGTAGCAGCAGCAACTCTCCGCGAGGTGCCCCGCTGTCGCTGCTGCGGCCGCTGATGACGGTGTATTGGTCCGGCGAGAGTGCCCAGCGCTTCCCGCACGCCTCCCTCAGCCGCGCGTTCCTCAATCAGTTTGACTACGTGTCTTCTCTCGTGCGGTACGGGGGGCCTGAGGCGGCGGCGGCGGGGGAGGATGAGGACGAAGGCGAGGCAGGGGAGAAGAAGGAGGAGGAGAAGGCTACTACTACTACTACAACTACTTGTAATAATAGGAGCTATAGTAGGAGAAGAGCCTTTGCCGGCAGCTGCAATCAAGACCACGACCCTCTGATGCGTACGGGTCTCTCACAACTGTACACCCCTGCGTCCTCACCCTCTTCCTCTGATGCTTCCCCTCGTGTCGTTTCCCCGCCGCGCCACTACACACTGCTTAATTGGCGCATGGCGACGTACTACTTGAGAGATTTCCAGGCTATTCTAGATCTGAATAATGGCAGAGTATACGCCGACGCCGCCTCGGGGGACCTGCGCGTGCGCCACCCTAGCGGAGGAGGCGACAGCCGTTACAAACAGCATGATTATGATTATAGTAATGCTATTGACGATAATAACGATGACACTGCTGGCGGTGCGAGGCAAGGGGGAGGAAGAAAAAGAAAAACAAGGGAGAGGAGCAGCATCTTCATGTCAAGGAGGAAGGAAACAGCGGGGCGGGGCGCGGCCGCAGCAGCGACAGCCACTCTACGGAAGCGCGTGAAGGCTCTGGCGGACCCTCTGGCAAACCGGAATGACCTGCCGTATCTTCTGCCGCCGCTGCGCGACGTTTTTACCCGAATCGCCGACGGAGAGAGCGAAATGGACACCGCCACACACAGCAGCATCATCAACAACAGCAGAAAGAACAACAAGAACAACAGTAATAATAGTAGTACTCGGGAGGATCGTCATCGCAGCAGCAACAGTAGCAGTAGCAGCAGTGGTGGTGCCAACGCCTCACAGCTGCACAGCCCCGCAGCTCCCTCGTCGTCCTCCTCCCATTTTTCCACCGTACCTCCGCCGCCGCCGCCGCCACCGCTTCCCTTCACTGCTGCTCCCTACACGGTGCTTCAGTGGGCGCGCCGCCGCCGCCCCGCGATCGCCGTCTTTATTTCCAACTGCGAGCCCGGCCGCATGCGTGTCGTCGACGCCATCGCTGCGCAGTACCCTCTGCACAACTTTGGTAAATGCGGTGCGCCGCTTACGAGTACTCATGTTGGTGGTGGGGATGGGGATGATAATATAGTGTAGCCACCGGCGATGATCGGAGGCGGTGGAAAAAGGAACGAGACAGGACGGGCAGTCGGGAGGAGGGGGAGGGACACATACGCGGCAAAGACGCCAGTGCAAATACGCGAGCGGAATGGGAGGAGGAAAAAGCCAAAGACGGTTTCTTTATCGATGCGGATGGTGCCAAGTGGGAGCTTGCGACAACACCGGTGGCACAAGCACAAACAGAAACGCAAACGTCAACATTGAATTCTAAAAGCACCGCCGCTACCTCTATAACGTCAGCAACAGCAACAAGAGAAAAAGTAAACGCCGAAGAAGAAGAAATCGCAAAAGCAGCAGCGACGACGACACGGTTTTCGTCGTCGTCGCCGGCAGCGCCGCCGCCCCGCCGCTGGCGCGCACCGATGCCGCGTGACTGCGCTCAGCTGGAGGCGAAGCTGCAGCACCACTCCACCTTTGCCCACACGAAATTTACGCACCCTCTGCGGGACTACATCGCGCGGTGTGTGTACGCGCGGTACCGGTATGTGCTGGTGATGGAGAACACGCTGGAGAGCCACTACGTGACGGAGAAATTGTACAACGCGCTGTTTGCGGGGGCTATTCCGATACTGGTGGGGGACAATCGGCACGTGCGCCAGCACGCCCCGTCTTGGCAGAGAGAGAGTAGAAGAAGCGAGGGAGGGGGAGGAGGAGAAGGAGGAGTAAAAGAAGACGAAAATGGCCCCAATGACCGGTTTCACTCACTGCATAGCGAATATAGTAGTAGCAGTAGTAGTGTTATCTATCAGTTGCCTCAATGCAGGAGCGTGAGAGAGTCCACTTCGCCACTTTCTCTTCATAAAGCGGAGTACTCTCACAACTCCTTCACTTTACTGAGTGATGCCTTTGTCCGGTATGACGAGGCATACATTAGGCGCCTCCGAACGAACAGCCGGCGGCGCGCGGAGATTCAAAAAGCCGTCGACCGACACTTTTACCGCTCTTTTCTCGCTCAGAATGATACGTCAACAACGACACCAACAACATCAACATCAGCACCACCTTATTATCGTCTGGATCTTCTTCAGTTGTCTTCTTCGTATTTTGTTTCCTCATTCTTCTCCCTCGGCCTGCCAGCGTTTCGACAAGGACGCGTTTCCGGAATTGGAGTGGTCGTCGTCCATGTCCCTTGTAGCCACCGCCAGTATCCGCAGCAGTACCGATGGGTGGTGGCGACAGTGTTTGCAATCCGTACCGACAGCTGGCGGAGTACTTGGCATTTCTGGACGCGGACGCGGCTGAGAGAGTCAATGGCGCGTTGAAACAAAACCATTCTTTTTCTTCTTTTCCTTCCTTTTCTACTGCGTCTACGAGCGCTGTCACGCCTACAGCTTCCCACATCGCTACGCGGACCGTACAAGACACCCGACAAGTGTCAGCAGAAAGCGGCGAGGCGGCGGCGGCGCAGCGCTACTTGGACTGGTGGAGGGCGACGTCGTTTGATCAGTGGGACGCGCCTTCTTCTTCTTCTTCTTCTTCTTCGTCTTCGTTTTCTTCTACTATGGTCGATGACGGCGTTCATTACGACAAAAGCGGCGACAGATATCATCACAACGGTGGCGGCAGCGGCAACAGAGACAGAGCCGGGAAGGGTGTATCTAGAGACGGGAGGAGAGAGGAAGCGCTTTTCTAAGGCGGTGCAGCGCCCAAGCCCCATTTGCGACGTCTGCCTGGCCGCCTACGCGCGCCGCCTGCAGCTGTGGCGGCGGCGGCACTCTGAGAGTGGTGGCGGCGGCGGCGGGTAAGCGATGCTTTTCTGCATGTGCAGGGGCAGAAAGAGAGAGGGAAGGCGGGGGGGGGGGAAGGAAGAGAGCGACTTTTATTCTTTCCCTCCGCGCCGCGTCGCGTCCCTCCCCTGTCTTCCTTCTTCTTCCTCTTTTTTTTTTTGAACCTGCACATTATTTTAAAAAAAAGTAAAAGAATAAGTAGTATGAACCCGTATCTGTTGCTAAGCATGCATACTGTACTGCCCACAGTGACATTTTCTTTCTTATATTGTGTTTGTGCAGTGAGTGTGTAAAACCGTCCTTTTTTTGTGCTGTCAGCATTTTTCTGTTTTTCAAATTCTGCTTTTTTTTTTACTGTGATTCCTGCTCTACCCTTCCCCTCAGAAAGTAGTAAACATCAATCAAGCAAACAAGGTACGAACGTCACACGCACACGCACGCACCCGTTAAAAAACAACAACAACAAAAAACAACAATAACATTTCAATATTCTAGCGATAAACATTTCTCTTTAATTTCTTGCTTTTATAAGTAGTTGAACCTCAAAAAACGTTTCTTTTTATTTTTTATGGTTTTTTTTAACATTTTAAAGATTTGAATAAATCTTACTTACGAAAATTCTCACAATCAAGCCGCCGAACTAGCACGAACTAAGACGCCTACAGAGGTATATTCTTGTCTCTTAAAACTCCTTTCATAGAGTATGGCTTGACGAAACCTGGAAGTGATTCAAAAAATAAAACAAAGAAGAGAATTTCAAAATTCATCTATCAGCCCACATACCGCCTGTAAAAACAACAATAACAATAAACAAAGCATACCCTTCATTACACTTTCGAAATTGGTAACACGGCAACCACAAGTAATAATAAAAATAACATCCAAAAAGAAAAGCATACAAAAAAAAACCGAAAGATGGATCGTTTCAACAATGTCAAGTCCCACCTGAGCTCGTATCATAACTACGTGCGTGTGCAGATCGGCCTCTCTCCCTCTGACGCCGCCGCCGCCGCCGCCTCCGGGGCTCTGCCTTCTGCCTTTATCAGTTGCAGCAGAGGAGACTTGACATACGATAATATCGGCGTTATCTACCTTATTCCGCCCCACCACCAGGGGACCCCTGTCAATAGCACTCATAATAATAATAATAACAAGGGGAGTAACAAGACCTTTTCTTCTTCTTCTTCTTCCGTGGTCCCGTCACTACGCAACACCAACAGCAACAACGGCAGCAGCAACAACAACGACCTGACTCGTATTACCCCCACACGGGAGCTGCGGCGTCAGCTGAAGAATGCCATTCGGGACTTGAAGAACTGCGGTCGTGGAAGCGGCAGCGCGGCAGCGGTCGCCTCCGGGCGCCGTGCATTCGGTGCATCATCATTACAAACGAAGGCAACACGTTCGGCAGCGGGCCGTTTCACTATGACTTTAGCGACTGTCTCTACACTTCCTTTTATGAGAAGCATCACAACATCATCCGCAAGTCGAACGACTATCTGTACGATATGAGCAAAATCGAGGAGGACGACTACTACCCTTCGCTCAACGAGCTGAACAACTACATTGAGAATATCAATCTGTTTCGTCCCGGCGCCGCGGGGGCGATTGTGCCTTCCTCCTCTTCTTCTTCTTCTTCAAATAAGCCGTCGTCTTATTCATCTTCTTCACAGACCTCCGGGGTAAGTAGCAACAGTGCCGTCGGTAGTGGTGGTGGTGGCGGCACGCGGGGTAGCAAGATCATGGTCATCAGCGCCATCCAGGGCTTCTGCAGTAGCTGGGGCCTGTCGCTCGCGCTCAGCAGCACCTACCGCGTCGCCTCCTTCTTCTCCACTTTCTCTTCCCCCGAGAACAGCAATCAGTACTACCTGATCCCTGTCGGCGGCGTCGTGTTTCGCTGCCTGCTGCTGCTGGGAATGAACGAGACGTGTCGGCTGCTGCTGACGAGTAAAGTCATCAACTCCAAACACGCGCTGCGCATCGGATTGATCGATAAGATTATCTACACCCATCATCAGCAGCATCTTCCTGCTGCTGTTACTGTTGGTGGTGGTAGTAGTCGTAGCAGTGGTAATGCACTCCCCGCAACGGTCACCGCGACGGGCGAGCCGTTTATTCGGCAGGTGATGGACTTTGCGCTCGCGCAGCTACGAGACCTGGAGACGCACTACCCGCGGCTGCTGGACGACGCGACGTTTAGCAGTCTGCGTATTATTCCCTATCACAACAGCCTGCAGGTGCGGCAGAGACGTGAGGAGACGGAGAGTAGTGGTCATCATGGCAATAATAATAATAGTAACAAGGATGGCGCCACAGTGGAGAAGAGGGAGAAGGACAGTCTGAAGAACAACGACAGTGCTGTCAACAACGTCAACGACAACGGTGACGGCGGTCTCAGCACCACTTCTTCCACTACCTCTGACGACACAAACAACAAGACCAAGACTAAGCGGTCCTTTTCGTCACCTCCCTCCACCAAGGCTGCCGCCGCCACCAGCACCGAGGGGCTTTCAGCGTCTGCCTCCGCTTCTTCATCTTCTTCTTCCTCTTCTTCTTCTTCACGTAACGTTGCCATTGACAGCAGCCACATCAACATTCGCAACAATCGACTCAATCAGTTCTCGGACGTGCTGCTTCTCGCGTGGGTGAAGCACCGCATCTACGAGGACGTCCCCTACGCCCTGCGCCCCTACTACTACCGCCTCGTGCACTTCATCTCGTTTGCCTCGCAGCAACTTATCATCCGCAGACACCGCCGCAGCCGCTCCGCGGGGGCCGGTGATGTCAGTGGTAGTGGTGTTAATGCGAGCGGAACTAATGCTGCCGCCACCGCCACCGTCGTCGGTAGTCACCGTTTTAACAAGAAGCTCATGATGAATAGTAACAACATCAACTGCACCTTCTTTCTTCGCGGCCTGCAGGAGGAGGAGAGCATATACAAGAAGATCATTTTCGACACGTGGGGCGGCAAGGCCATTCAGCACGCCGCCAAGAGCATCATCACGTGCACCGACGCGTGTCTGCTGAACCCGGCACACGACCCGGCCGCCGCCCTTTCGTCAGCGCCTTCTCCCTCTTTGGCTAATAATAATAATAGTAAAAATAATAATAATAATAATAGTAGTATTAGTGCCTCCCCCTCCACTCTGCTGGCGACTGCCAAACCTAACGTCAATACTAATAATACCCACTGCTACAGTATCAACAGTGGTAACGTTGCCACCGCTATCGGCGGGAGCGACAGTAACAGTAACATTACCGGTAATGCTAATGACAGTGGTGGTGCGGGTGTCGGTGCCGTCGGGGGCGTCTACTCGGACATGGCCTCTCTGTTTTCTTCCGAGCAGCAGCAGCAGGCCCCCGATTCGGTGCTGTCCGCCGCCGTCGGCGCGGAGGTGGACCCCGCGGCGCTGCTGCCGTCGCTCTACAATTTGCGCCACTACCCCAAAATATACAAGACGGTCACCGTCCTCGGCGCCGGCACGATGGCGTCGTCGCTGGCGGTGCTGCTGCTGTTCAAGCTCGTTATTTCACAGGAGAACTACTACCAGTGCCACATTTTTGTGGTGGAGGAGGAGGAGACGTCCGCCACTTCTGCTTTTTCTTCTTCTTCATATTCCGGTCAGGAGCGTCGCCGCATCGACAGCTGCCGCGACAGTATTCACCGCTACCTGCTCAAGTGCGAGGAGCAGAATAAAATCAGCGCCGCGCACGTCCGCATGGCGATGAGCGCCATGTCGTTTCTCACATGGGGTGAGTTCGCCAGCTACAGCGACACAGGTGCTGCGGGCGTGGGGCACGCAACTGCGGCTCCCGGGGCGTCCTCTTCTTCCTCCTCTTCCTCCCCTGCCGCATCCGCACGCAACCCTACCGCTGCAGACGTTTTCTTTGTGTGCAACGCTGTCGGACACACGGGCGGCAGCCGCGGCGCTCATCCGGGCACGGCCGCCGTTTCTTCCCCTTCTTCTTCTTCCCCTTCTCCGTTTTCTACTTTGCACGCCGACGGCCCTACAGCTACGTATAGTGCCGCTGCCGGTAACTCTAACTCTAGCAGCGCCGGTGGTGTGCCCAGCGCCGTCAGCAGTGCCACCAGCGATTTCGCCGCCGCCCTGGCGGCTGCGGAGGCGGCGACTGCCGAGGCGAAGCTGCGCACCTTTTACCGCATCAAAAACGTCTGCCGCGCGAACCCATACAGCATCTTTCTGCTCTGCTCCTCCAGCGGCGACGATGTGGGGGTCTTGTCGCGCGTCCTCAACAGCCCCGGGCCGCAGACACCGTGCGTCAGCAACAGCAGCCACCGCCTCGTCATCAAGCGGTGCGTGTACGGCGTCACCTTCTACCCAAGCGTTCACCGCGACTCGTCGCTGGTGGAGGTGTTTGTGAACAACCATCTGATGGCGCATGCGGCGTGGGTGCGTCACCAGCAGCAGCAACAACAGATGCGGCAGCAGCACGGCGCGGGGGGAGCAGCGGCGGCCGCCGGCTCTCCCTTCTTGTTCTCCTCCCCCTCTGCGGCCCCCAGTGCTGCCACTGCCGCCGGTGGTATGGGTAGTGCGTTGCCTTCTTCCTCCTCCTCTTCTTCCTTCTCCCCCGCGTCTGCCTCCGTTGCGGCTGCTCACCCCCGCATGGTGAACACCGCCTATGAGCGGGCGGTGGACGCGTTATTTCTGGAGGAGCGGGTGTTCCACCACACCGTCAGCGCCTTCTTCATCTTCGCCCTCCGCAAGCACGCGTGCGCCTTCTACCTGGACAACAGCGACGACCAGGCCCTGCTGCTGACCCTCCAACAACAATCGCAATCGTACCATTACCAGCAGCAACATCATCATCAGCATTATCTTTCGGGCCTTGGAGGGGCTGGCAGAGTGATGAGTGGCGTCCTGGGCGCCGCCGCCGCCGCCGCCGTCCCGTGGCCCCACACCCAGCAGCAGCAGCAGCAGCAGCAGCCGCGCCTTCTTGGGGGATTGCGGGGCAGCCACCATAACGGCAGTAGCACTGCTGTTGCTGGCGCTGGTGGTAATGTTGTTGTTACTGCGAATAGTGATGGTCCACTGCCGTTTGGATACGACTACGCGGGGGTGATGCTCTCCGAGCGCTATCAGCACACTATGCTGTGCTTTGGTGTGCGCCTGTGGTGCGCGGGCTTTTACCAAATGCTGGCCATGCTCGAAACGAGTTTCTTTGCCTTTGAGATGGACCAGAAGCTGCGGAAGATGTTTCTCTTTTCTCGCACTTTTTTCGAGACCGCCGACGAGATTAAGCTCAACATTGTGTACTATTATCTCCTGCAGATGCGCCGCGCGGGTCGCCTGCCGCCCCACGATGGTCCGCTGCTGCTTCTGAAGCGAATCATCGAGCAAGACCTGCCGTCCGGGCGCGCCTCTTCTTCCTCCCCTGCAGCTACTTCAGACGCTGCCGGGTCCCCGCTGGCGCCGCTGCCGCAGCTGTGTCTGGGGAAAGTCACCGGCAAGGGCTTCTTCACGTACAAGCGGCTGCAGCGGAATGAGATTGGGGAGAGCAACAACGACTTTCTCTGCCGCGGTAAGACCTTCTCGCCCAACTACTCGGTCTTCAACTTCTTCAAGAACAAGAAGCCCTTTTTTCCCGACAGCGACGACGAGGAGAAGGAGGCCGCCGCCGCCGCCGCCGCTGCGTCCGCCGACGAGAACGGCCACGACAGTGACGACGACACTAGCGGACACGCGAAACACAGTAAGGGTATGAAGAGGGGTGGAACGGCTGCCGGCGGTGTTGCCAGCGTGATTCGCGCTGTCGGCTCCGCGGCCGCCTCCGCCGTGTCGGCCTTCACCCCCTGGGGAAACTCTGCCGCTGCCGCTGCCGCTGCCGCCGCCTCTCCTCATTCTTCTTCTTCTTCTTCATCGTTGCCGTCGTCGTATGCGACGACCGATTGGGAGGCGCTTCACTTCAGCTCCGAGTATCTGCAGCTGCAGCACAACCGCGGCAGCGATCTGGCGACGCTCGCCCACGACCGCGTCCACGGCATCCGCCGCCTCGACGCGAGTAACCGCGAGATATTCGACCGCGCTTACCTCGGGATGCTGCTGGAGGCCATCAGCATCCTGTCGGAGCGAAAGTACGGGCCCGGGCACGGCGGCGGCGGCGGTGGCGGCGGAGCCGGGGCGTATGGCGGCCATCAGGGGTGGCATTCTTCCTCTTCCTCCTCTTCTTCTAATATAAACACTGGCGGGGGCAACCGGCGCAGCGGCAGCGGACACAACCTCATTTCCTCGTATGAGCTGGACGCGCTGTCGGTGCAGCTGTGCGGCTTTCCCTCCATTCTCGGGGGCGTCTGCTACTACACCGACTATGTGTTCCAGGACCACAACACCCCCAACGAGCCCTTTCTCCCTCCCGAGAATCCCTCCAGCAGCCCTTTGCATTCTGCGGCGTCGGGCGCTGCTGGCGCCGCCAGAATGGCGCCCGGCGCTTCGCCGTCCCTCCCCGCGGCGCGCTCTTCTTCTTCTTCTTCTTCTTCTTCCCGTTTGGAGCGTCTGCGGGGTAGCGTGTCCGCGCGTGTGGGCGGAGGCGGAGGCGGAGGCGGCGGCAGGAATGGTGCTGGCGGAGGCCCTGCGAGTGTGCAGCAGGCGAAGCGCGAGACGACCATCGCCTCTGCACGCTTCAACAACCGCATGGAGAATGTGCTCAAGGTGCTGGAGTTCTACCGCCTGGGGCTTTACCACCAGCGCGTCTTTCCGACACAGGTGCCGCACATACTGAGGCTCATGGCTCAGGAGAACCGCAAGATTAATGAGGTGTTTCCGTGAGGGGGTGGAGGGGGAGGGTGGAAGTGGTGGTAAATTAGCGTTTTACGTTCTCGTCTCCCTCTTTTTTCCCCCCATTCTTTTGCGGAATGCCCACACACAAAGTTATTTTTATTCTCCTTTTCTAACATTAACAGTGTCTTTGCCTTCTTTTATTTATTCTTTGCGTCATTTTTTTTTTTTTTACTATTAATCTAAGTAACACCTTAAGCTCTATTTCATTTCCTCTTTTTTCCTCTTTGCTTCTTTTCCTTTTGCATTCGAAAGTGCCCTGATATGCGATACTCAATAAAAAAATAAGTAAATAAACCGAAAACAAACAAACAAACAAAAGGAGGACAAAATATCATTGCAGCACTCGCGGGTGATATGTGTATATAGTCTGCCGCGGTCTTTGAGAGGATTGTGGTGTTTTTGTTTCACTTCCTTTTTTTTTTTGAAATATCGTCAGAGCAAGAGCAGTTTCATACACATACACACACACACATACAGGCTGGTGACACCCCAACCCCTGTTTTTCTTTCTCGTCCATTAACCATTTCCTCTCTCTACCTCTTTTCTTTGCCCTCAATCCTCTATATCTGAAAAAGGAACTTCATAGTATCACAGGTTGTATTTTTGCATCGATTAAAACGTCACGGAAAAACAAGTAAAAATCGGTGAAACAGAGTATTACTATTACACTCTTCGCAATAATAATAAAAATCAGTGAAAAAGCAAGATTAAAACAAGAAGTATTAGAAACAAACAAACAAACGAAAGGAAGGTGACACGCCACTACATTTCACACACACCTACACACTAATAGCAAAACTATCGTCTGAACCTCGTCCTCCCCATCCTTAACCACCCACCCACCCACACCTACACACATTTCGATGCTGCGTGCATGCGTTGCCCTTCGCGCGGCCGTCAGCACGCGCACGCAGGAGCAGTTCACCGTCTCGCGGCTCGCCAATGGCCTGCGCGTGATCACGGCCCCCGACGGCAGCGGCACCGCGGGGCTCGGCTTCTTCGCCCTCAACGGCACCAAATTCGAGACGGCCAGCCCGGCCTACTACCGCCGCGCCGCGGAGGCCGCGCGCACCGGACACCCCCTCGCCGTCGTCTCTGACACCACCGCGGGCGCTGACACTTCTTCCACCTCCGCCGACGCTGCGGACGGCAGCCGTAGCACCACCAGCAACAGTGTTGCTGCTGCTGCTACTGCTAGTGGTGCGCCTGTTACTGCGCACGAGAGCAATCTGGGCAGCGCGGCCGTCTTTGAGAGTTTCCCGCAGCGCGCGAACCTCATCTACAGCGCGCAGGAGGTGGCCGAGACGATCGGTTTCTTCGGCAACGCCTTCCGGGTGGCCAACAACAAGGAAGCTCTGGGGGTCCTCATGATGCTGCCGGTGCAGCACCTGGCCGAGGGTCTCGCGCTGCTCAACGGCATGGTGCTACACCCCTGCATTGAGGACCCGCACGCCTTTAGCGAGGCGGTCGCCATCGCGCGGCAGCGCTACGAGCTGCAGAGCCGCGACGCCACCAACTTTTTGTTTGACATGGTGCACGAGGCGGGGTGGGCCGGCAGGGGCCTCGGACACCCCTCCGTGCCGCCGCTGGAGGCGCTAGACGAGCTGACGCAGGAGAGCTTTGTGCGATTTTACAAGCAGCACACGACGCCGGAGCGCTGCGTGGTCGCCGCCACCGGCGTCGCGGACCACGACGCCTTTGTCGCGGACGTCGAGCGCTACCTGAACTTTGACGATTTTATTCTCAAGGACGTGCCCCCTCTCGTTACCACTTCATCTTCTTCCTCTTCCTCTTCTTCTTCGACTTGTGTGAATGCTGCTGCTGGTGGTGGTGATGCCACTGCTACCACTACTACTAGTGGTACTACCCCGGAGGCAAAAGGTAGCAACGACAAGAGCAGCAACACCTCCGGCGGGGTGACAGCGGCGAACCCGAACCCCTACACGGGAGGGCTGCGTGTGCTCCAGAACAGCGACGCCCCGGGCAGCATGATCAAGTTCGCGGAGAAGAATCTCACGCACATGGGTCTCTTCTTCCAGGGCATTCCGATGCGCGACCCGCAGTACTACGTGTACTCGGTCATCCAGACGCTGCTGGGCGGCGGCACCGCCTTCTCCAGCGGCGGCCCGGGAAAAGGCCTCCAGTCGAAGCTGTTCCGCGAGGTGCTAAACCGCCAGCACGGGCTGCACGGGATGGAGTGCATCACGGCGTGGTACAGCGACGGCGGCCTGCTGGGGCTCTACGGCAGCGCCCCACACGAACACGCGCGGCGGCTGTTCGACGTGATGGTGGAGCAGGCCGCCAGCATCGCGGAGCGGGTGACGCCGTACCACCTCACCATGGCGGCGAATCAGATGTGCTCGCAGCTGATCTTGCTGGGCGAGGCGCGGGAGCAGCTGCTGTCGGACATGGGCTTCAACCTACTTGTGCACGATGTAATTATTTCCCCGCAGGAGACCATCGACGGCGTGACGGGGAAAGGAGCCGTTGGTGATATGAACCGTATGAATGCGGGCGCGGTGGGGGAGGGCGGACCGATCACTCTGCCGCGCCTCCGCGCCGCCACCGCGCAGATGATGGAGACCCCGGTCACCTTCGCCGCATACGGGGAGGTGGCGGGGCTGCCGGACTACGAGCAGCTACAGAGTAAGATCCGCAAGGCGTACGAGTCGATGCGCAGTTAGATGAGTGGTTATGCTTTTTTTTTTCTTTCGTTTCGCGCATTATTTCTCTGGTTTTGTGATTGAATGCTTATAAAAAAGTATTGCTTGACGCATATATATACGGAGAGAGCTACTGCCCTTGCACTCACGCCTATTCGCAATGCATTCATGGAGGCTCAGTCTCACACGAAGATACCATTGCAGTACGAAAGTGTCTTTTAACGAGGCATCTGCGTGTGTGTGTGGGCGCGCATGCCGAATACCGCATATAATTCTAAAACAATTTAACACTCGTTTCTTTTATTGTTTCTTTAATTTTATTTACTATTGCTTCTTTTTCATTTTCTCCTCTTCACATATCTCCTCTAGACGAGCTCTCTTTCTCTCTCTCTCTCTCTTTCTCTCTCTCTTCTCGTTTATCTAATAAAACCTCTGTCGGCTGTTTGCATTCTCATCTTTAAGAAGTCAACAAAACAAAACAATCACCACCCACAAAAAAACCTACGATATGCATATTGAAAGTGAGACAAAAATAGATGAGATTATGTGAAAGTAATCAGGCTAGCTGTATCCCATTTCTTTAACGTTTGAAGCGTTCTGAGATGCACATATATTTTTCCCCTCCTCTATAGCCTGATAAAATACGTCTTGAGGCTTCTTATTTGCTATGATGAGTGTGTCAGTAACATCTCTCTTTTTATTCTGAAGTTATGCTTCACTCTCTCACCCTCTCCTGTCTTCCTCTTTCCCCTTCACTATTGCAATACTGTTTCATCTTTTTTTTTTCCCCTCCTGCTTTATAATGCCACTACAAGGAAACACCATCTTTACTTATCGGTCAAATCATTGAGTGGGAGACAGAATACGCTGAATATATCGATTAACGAAGGGAAGACAAAAAAAAAAAATTGAACGTAAAAAAATAATTGAAAAGAATTCCCAAAGCTTAAAAATTTCAAGCTATGTCAAACGAACACTCCCCCTCGCCCGCAGAGGCAGAACGCAAAACAACGAATTCGGATTCTCCCCCGGGGAAACAACAACAACAACAAGAGCAAGAACAAGGCCAGCAGCAGCAAACGCACCAGCAGGGCGGAGGGAATGACCATTCCCATTCCCGGCCCGCAGAGGCTGACTCGGCAGCAGCGAGCAAAGGAAAGCCGTCCACCCCCTCTGCCCCCGCTACAGCTTCTTCTTCTTCTTCTTCTTCATCTTCCCCTTCCTCGCAGACAGAAACAAATACCCCCAAGACAGCGAGCGCAACACCCGCCAAGGAAGGCGGTGAGGTGAAGAGGAAGACGGCGACGACGGCGACGACGACCAACAAGAAGAAGAATAAGAAGAAAAATAAGAATAGTAGTAGTAATAATAATATGGGCAAGATGCCAACAGACACGGAGGAAAGTGCTGTTCCCCAGACCCCCCGCGGAGTCCGCTCCGCGTCTCCCTCCTCATCTTCCTGGCCGCCACCGCCGCCGCCGCCGCCGCAGGCGCATCAGGAAAAGATAGGCAGAAACAAAAAGGCAGGCGGCCGCGTTGGCGGGGCCTCTCCCTCTCTCTCTTCCTCTTCCTCCCCCTCCAGCCACAGCGCTGTTTCTGGCAAAACACAACAACAAGAAAAGAAGCATCAAAGTGGGGGAAGAATTGACGCGCGCAGCGGCGGCAGCGGTACTACTGTTGCTGGTGATGGCGCTAATGGTAGCGATGCGGGCGGCGGGAGTTACACGACGCTTGGCGTCACGCTGCTCATTGGCGCTCTTGTTGTCTATCTCGTCTTCACACGCGTACTGGGCTTCAACATCATCGGCATCGGCGGCGCTGGCGGCGGCGGCGGCGGCGGCGTCAGTGCGGGCGATCACAACCGCCGGATGGAGTCTCTCCTGAAACAGGAGACGACTTCCCTCAAAAACAACGTCGACAAGAATGGCAACGTCGTGCTGCTGCTTGGGCTGAAGAACGCGGGAAAGAGCTGCATTTTTGCCCAACTCACCCACCCCACAGCACATCACGACAATAGTAATAATAATAAAAATAATAATAACAGTGACGCTCCGCCGCCGCAACTCCCCAGTACCCATGTCAGTATGGAGGAGAACGTGGGCAAGATTGATGGCTCCTTTTACGCGGCTTACTTGTGCGGAGGGAATAAACACAACAACAAGAATAAAAACAACAATAGTAACAATCAGGATCAGGAGGGAGGTGAGGGTGATGGTGACAACGCCCGCGCCATCGCTGATAAACTGCGCTCCTACGACGTGGTTGACTTCCCAGGACATCGGCGGCTGCTCCACACGCGGAACCTCTTTTCGTACCTCAGCTACTGCAGTGTGCTGGTCATCACGATGGACAGCGTCACGATAAACAACAACAGCGCCAATATCAATGTCAGCAGCGGCGGCGGTGGTGGCGGCGGCGGCGGTGGGGGTGTTGGAGGGGGCAGCGGAGGTGGAGGAGGAGGGAACGACGGCGCGGCGGCGCTGGCGGGGCTTCTTCTCTCCATCCTACAGTCCCCGCAGGCTTTCGGCGCGAACAAGAACCGCAGCCGCCACAACCGCCACCGCTGCCTGCGACACATTCTGCTAGTGGCGACGAAGCGCGACGACATCACGAGCTACACGGCGCGCCGCTGCCGCAAGATTCTGGAGGAGCAGGTGAAAAACAGCCTCCTGTCGCGGCAGTATAACGAGCACTCGCTCGGCTCCGTCAGCGAGATCAAGGACGCGCGGAATCAGGTGATCAATCGCGTGGGGACGGCCGCTGCTGGCGGCCGTGGTGTCGGCGGTGGCTCCTCTTCTTCCGGTGGTAATGGCGGCGCGCGCGGGGTGCCGTCACTGATGGAGGTAAATGAAGAGACGGGGAAGTTTACGTTTGAGGAGTGGATCGACAACACCAACTTTTATTGCAAAAATACCGACGAGAGGCACAAGGTGACCGTCTCCTTTCTGGACGTGAGCGCCGCCGCCGCCACCCCGTCTTCCTCCTCTTCCTCCTCCTCGTTTAGCATTCTGCCTATTGTAAAGTTTCTGGCGGAGTGCGAGTAAGGGGAAGGGGAGGGGCAGAAGACGGAAATGGGGAAAAGAGGGCGAAAAAGTTCGCTTTTAATTGTGCAATAATAGTAATAATGCAAGGGAAGAGAAGGGAAGAGAAGAAGAGAGACCCTTCTGTCTCCTTGCTTCTATTCTCTACATTTTTATTTTTTTAAACATCCTCCACAAGATAATAATAACGAAGAGAGAGAGGGGAAAAAAAAATGCATCAATATACTTTTGAATTTGTTATCCAAACTGGATTTTGTCGCATTTATTCAGTACTCTCAATGTTTCCTTGAAATCAAAGTACCCTTTTTTTTTCATTACCTTTTTCAATACTGAAGTGATAAAAAGCGCGAGAGAGGGAGAGAGATAAAGAGAGATGATGTAGGGACAAGTGCTCGTATCAATACCAGTCTGAACCATTCTTTTGGTTTACTCTTCTTCTTTTAACATTCTATCCTGTTTTTTTTTTACATTTATTATTTTGTTTTGCGCGTTCTTCTCCTTTCCATTCTCCTCACTCTATCTCTCTCTCTCTCTCTCTCCTCTTTTTTTTTTTAATTTTCTCCTCCTTTGTGCTTACAGTAATTCTTTTGCGTTAATATCACTTACACATACACACAGACGGGCGTGCGGAGAAAGTGAAGAAGAGGAAACCATGAGCTGTAAAATGCATACATAGTTATGCATTCGAACGAGTGCTATTGTTACAGACATGCAGATGCACAAAAAAAAAAATGGGGAAAAAGTTATTATTACAGAAAAAGAGAATACTTCACTCGCTACTATTTTTATTGTTTATGAGAATCGTCTATTTTCATTCACATCTCACTTACTTCCCCTCCCTCCTACTCCAACGCAAAAGGAGAAAAACATACACATCACATAGTAGGTGAGAGTACGATTGGAAGGCAAAAGGAAAGTAGCAAGAAAAAATAGAAAAGCAGGAAACTTCAATTTTTTATTATATATATATATATATATTTTGCAGGAATTGTTGTCGGTTTCTCTAAAAAAAAAAAAACAACTAGTTTCCTTGCTCTTTCACTAGTTGCCTCCCAAAGTCCTTTTTTTAGAATTCTTGAGAAAAAATAAGGAGCCCTCCCTCTTTTTTCATTAAATCTATTATTCTTCTTTCCTCCATCACTAGAGAAGAAGATAACTAGAGGTCGAAAAATAAATACAGGTTTGCTTCTTTTTTTTTTCTCTTCAGTCTCTCTTCCTCCTTTCTTCTTCTTTTCTTTTCTTCTCTTCTTCTTTTCATCAAAGATGCGCTCTTCCGGCCAGTCCGCGTCCGTGAGTTCGACCAACAACAACCGGCGCAGCAACACCACCAACAGCGTCAGCACCTCTAAGCACCGGCGCACAAACGGCACAGGCCAGCAGTCCGGCTCGGTAGGGGTGTCGTCGGCGTCGGCGGGGGCGGGCGGCCGCGGCACACTCGAGAGCGGCGGCAGCGGCGGCGTGAATGCGAGTGTGGCAAGTGTGCAGACGACGGCCTCCACCGTTCTCGGCGGCTTCGGCGGCGCCCACAACGGCGGCGGCGAGGCGGCGATCCACGTGCTGGACAATGGGGTGAATCGGACCCCCGCGCCGCTGCAGCGCGCCCACACACTGACGGGCGTCAACCGCAGAGGCGGCGGCGGCGGCGTCGACGTCTCGGTGAACAACTCAAACCTCCCCGAAGGCTCCAACTACCAATTCACCGTCCCCTCCAGCTCGTCTTTCATGCTCGGCAGCAGTCAGATGGACATGATGTCCTCCTTTGCGAACATGGGCGCCAGCAGCAGCAACATCGGCGGCGGCGGCGGCGGGCGCTACTCCCTCTCCGGCGGCAACAATATGGAGGACTCGACCATGGGGGCCTCAATGCAGCTCTCCGCCAGCGGCGCCGCCGCCGACGTCCGGCGCGGCAGCAGCATCGGCAGCGGCAACGTGCAGCTGAGTGCGCTGCAGGGCGACCTGACGGAGCTGCTGCAGCAGCAGCGCCGCCTGCGCGACCAGACGTGCGTCGCCGACGCGGAGAATCCGCTGCGGCGCCCGCCGATGGACGCCGAGCGGCGGCGCGCGTGGCTCAAAGGGCAGACGGTCATCACGCTGTCCGAGACCCCGACGGTGTTCCTGTACAGCCACCAGGACGAGGCGGTGTCGCGCGAGAACGCGGAGGAGGTGCGGGAGGTGAAGGCGATGAACACCTACTACGCAGAGCTGGTCGAGGCCGCCCGCGTCGACGAGGGCACGCGCTTCCAGCAGAAGGCCACGGCGACGTTTGCGGCGCCCAAGAAGAGCATCCACTGTGAGGTGGCGCCCCCGCCCAAGGTGGACGCCGGCGCGATACAGTGCGCGAGCTGGATGCTGCGCGATGCCTTCGCTGAGTACATGAATGAGGAGTGGGAGGGTGACACAGCAGGCGGCGGCGGCGGCGGGGACGGCAAGGGCGCGGGTGCGGGAGGCGACGGCGCGGGTGATGGCGATGGCGATGCCGCCGCCGCCGCAGAAAACCTCTCGGGGGACGACGCGGAGGGCGCCGGCGACGAGGAGGCCGAGACGGAGACGGAGGCGCAGAGTGCCTCCACCGCTCAGCCCGCCGGCGCGTCGGGAGGAGGCGGAGGAGGCGTTGCCGGAGGCGCAGGAGGCGCGGGAGGCGCAGGCGCAGGAGGAGGCCCCGCCGCCCCCGCCTGGATGATGGCAGAGTCGCTTATGTCGAATCTACGCGTGATGGAGCGCGCGGTGATTCAAAACTACTGGGAGAAGGAGCAGATGGCGTACCGCGGCGTGCCGATGGAAAAAGGCATCGACCGCCGCAACTGCTTCAAGCCGAAGCCCGCGGAGGCCGCGCCGGGGGGCGGCGGTGCCGGCGGAGGCGCCGGTGGTGGTGGTGGTGGCGACATGCTCGCAGGGACAATTGGGCGCCAGCGGGGGCGCTCGCTGCTTGGCCGCAAGACGGACGGCGAGGCAAAGAACGACGGCGGCAACGATGACGCCAACAATAACAACAACAATAGTAGCAATAATAATAATAATAATAATACCGGCAACTTGAGCAATAACGAAAAGGGTGCCAATGCCGACGGCGCCGCTGCGACTGCTCCCGAAAAGGTCATTTCCTCCGATGACGAGGAGGAGGAGGAGGAGGAGGACAACAACAACAACGACGACGGAGGCGACGAAGGTGCGGGTGGCAGCAAAAAGGACAAGAAGAAGAAGAACAAGAATAAGAAGAAGAAGGACAGCACGGCGGGCGCGGGGAGCGAGAGCCCCAACAGCAATCAGGACACCTCTCTCGCCTACACCAGCACCACCGACGACGTGAGGCTGTTGTGGGTGTTCCGCTCGCCCCTCACGCGCGGCCGCGCCGTCACGTGCATGTGCTGGAATAATAAGGAGTGCGACATTCTCGCGGTTGGGTACAGCGCCCGCCGCGCCATCTCCGCCGACGACGAAGAGAACAACAATATCAATAATAATAATAATAGCAGCGGTGGGGATAATAATAACCAGTCCAATGACACCGCCGCCCCCGCGTCCAACAACAACAATGGCAATGCGAGTGGTGGTAACAATAGTAATAAGAATGGCAACGCCACCACCACCACCACCGCTGACGCCCCGCAGACCGACAAGCAAGGGATGATCTGCCTCTGGTCGCTCAAGAACATGCTGGCGCCGGAGCTGGTCCTCTACTACCCGGGCGAGACCGACGTGACGGCCCTCGCCTTCTCCTACGAGCACCCGAGCCTCCTCGCCGTCGGCAGCGGCGGCGGCGGTATCGTTGTCTTTGACATTCAGCACGACCTCTGCCTCCCGTCGGTGTCCCCGACCCATCTCAAAGGGCTGCACACCGGCGCCGTCTGGGACCTGGCGTGGACAGCCACGAGCAACAACAACAACAGCGGCGGCGGCGGTGCCGCAACAGGGGAGAATAAAGGCGGCGGTGGGGGTGGTGGAAACCGCGGGGAGTATTTGATGTCGGTGGCCGCGGACGGCCGCGTGGTGCACTGGATCGTCGGCAAGTCCATTGAGAAGGTGGCGCCGGACCTGATGCTGCTCAAGCGGCCCCCCACCGCGCTGGTGGAGAGCGCCTTTGTCGACGGCGTCGCCGAGTTTGACGCGGCCGCGCGGCAGGCGGAGGCGGCGCGCGGAGGCCGTAAAGGGGGCCGCTACGGCAAGACTAGCGCCGGCGGCAATAACAACAACAACAACAACGCCGGCGGGGGCGGGGCAGTGTCCAAGGACGAGGCGGCGCTGTCGCGGCAGAGTGGCGGCATGTCCTTTGCGCTCTCGCCCGTCGACACGGCCATCTACGTGGTGGTGACCGAGGACGGGACGGTGTACCAGTGCAACAAGAGCCAGACCGAGACCTACGACACCGCCTACGCGCCGCACACGGAGCTAGTGTACCGAGTGCGGTGGTGCCCGTTTTCCCGCGACTGTTTCGCCACGTGCTCGGCGGACTGGTCGGTGCACCTCTACACGCTCGGGCGCCGCGAGCCGCTGCTCACCTTTGACACGCCCTTTCAGGACTCCGTCAACGACCTCTGCTTCTCGCCCCTCAACGCGCTGCTCTTCGTCGCGGTCAGCGCGCAGGGGCACGTCAACGTGTGGTCGGTCACCGACGCCATCTACCCAAAGGACTCGATCCACTACACCGACGGGCGGCAGCTGAACGCCTGCCTTTTTGGCATTCCTCGCTACTCTGCTTCCGGGGGTGGTGGTGGTGGTTTCGGCGGTGACTACGGACCCGACTCGTCCTTCACACAGCAGCAGCAGCAGTTTAACAACACTATGAACTCTTCCGCGAGCGGTGGCGGCGGCGTTGGCGGCGCTGGCAACGCTAACATCAACTCGAATAGCATTATTGTGGTGGGCGACGAGGAGGGCGACGTGGCGGTCTTCAGCGGCACCGGCGGCATGTTCGCGACTATGAACTGCACCGACGATGAGCAGGAGGAGTTCTTTAAGGAGGCTATCAAGAAGCAGCAGATTAGCTGAGATTGGGGGGGGGGGGGGGGGGGGGAGTAAGGGGAGGGGGGAGGGATAAGGGAACGGTGAGACTTTACCTTTCTTTCCTTCTTTCCTTCCATTTCTCTTCTTCTTCTTCTCTGTGTCTGTTTCAGTTTTCGATTTTCTTTTTGTTGTCTCCCCCCTTCGTGAGAATATGTTCTGGTTTCTTGTTCCTTTCTTCCTTTCTTCCCTCCTTTCTTCGTTTGTCTTTCTCCCCCACGAACAGAGGAGGAGGGGATACTGCATAAACACACAACTTGATGTAAAACAATATATATATAACAGTGAGAGAACAACGAAAGGATTTGCATCTTTCTTTTTTTTTCTTTCTTTATCTTTCTCTTCACTTTTTCATAGATCGAACATTTCGAAGGGCAAAATGGAGAAAGACGAATAAAAAGCCCATACCTTGACGGAGGGAATCACACACACATGTAATGTAGCTTACTTTTACTTTTTCTACTATTCTTCCACATGGACTCTACCACTTCCACTGACCTCTGTAAACTATCTCTTTTTTATTATTATTGCCGTTATCGTGGGGGGAGGAACAACATCAATTTCTAATTATAATAAAACAAATGAATTTAGAAAGAAAATTTAATAAAGCGGCAGTAGTGGGATGAGTGAATGACAGCAGCGTTCGACGGAGTCACCAGTGTGTGATTGATGACACTCAAAGAGTATATATACATTATAATTCCTCGCTGAGTGATTGTCCTTTTACAAAAGAGAGGAGGAAAGTGGGGGAACGGAGAAATAATAAAAAAAGATTTCAATGTTACTTCTCTCCCTTTCTTACAAGACAATGGCGCATATATACACCTATGGCACTCAATATGTGTCGAAGAGGGCAATTCACACTGTTTTTCCCCCTCCCTTCTTACCGCTTCCTCTCTGTCTTTCTGTCGATGAATAACATCATACTATATTGCCAAACGCATTTCTTCCTGATCACTACAAAACAAACACACAACACACACACAAAAAAAACCCTACTATCTATTCCTATTTTTTTTGTCTATTAGAAGAAAAAGAAGGAGAAAAACAACAAGCAATATTCAAAAAAAAAAAAAAGGAAAGAGCTACACCAGAGAACGTTCTCCGTTAGAAATTGTTTTTCTTTGTGTTTCTCAGAACAGCAACAACACCCGAAGTTATTTAGTACTCCGCTCCGTGTGCTGACTTAAAAAAAAAAGAGAAAGAGAGTTTAAAAAACCCCTCAAAAGACAGGCATACAAACAAAGCAAGAAGTAAAAGCAAAGAAGTATATTCTCTGCAGTAGTGATGTCTGATCAGGAGCAGGGCGAGGCGGCGGCGGCGGCCTACAGCAGCCCCATTGCATCCCCCCCGCCCCCGGACTCCGGTGCCGCCGCTGGCACGGACGAGCAGAACCATGACGGTAATAACAACACTAACGACGGTGATGTCACTACCAATGCCGCTGACACGTCTGCAGCGCCAGTGGCGGCGGAGGCGCGGGGTGGCGATGATAACATTGATAGTAATAATAATAATAATAATGAAGACGGTGGGGAGGAGACCACACACGCCGATGAGGGATCCGCCGCCGCCGACGGCACTAATAAGGGAGAGGAGGGCGAGGCGGGGGAGCAGAAGAAGGAGGAAGAAGAAGAAGGGGGCGAGAATACTACCCGGGACCGTAGTAACCATAAACATAGTGACGATGGGGCTAATAATAATAGTAGTGGCACCACCACCACTAACAAGCAACAACAGGCGCACTCCACAGCGCTCAGCACTACTACCAACAACAATAATAAAACTAATAGTAGCAAAAAAGGCTCAAGCAGGTACAAGAAGAGCGGAACGGACCTGATACGGGAGGCGGAGGCGGCCAGCTACGTTGTGGGCGGCGCCGGGTACACGACGGGTCAGCACACCGACGCGATGCAGCGCACTATTCCGGAGGAGAACTACATCTTCCGAAACCACAAGTGCCACGCACGCGCGACCTACCACGGGCCCATCTTCATTCCCGAGGACACCCACGTCGCCTGCAGCCGCTGCGGGGGCCCTGTCGACCCCGTCAACCGCGAACAGATCCCCAACTTTCTCCACCATCTGCCCGTCGCCCGCGATGACGGGAGAAACTTTCCCTCCGCCTTCACCGCCGGCGGTGGCGGCGCCATGTACGCTCGCCAGCAAAACAAAAATAATAAAAAGAAACAGCAGCATCAACGCGGCGGCGGTAGCGACGCGCGGCCGGCTGACAAGGACCCAAACAAATCCGACGGCGTTCTCTACTTTCACCTGCAGTGCCTCGCGTGTTTCCTCTGCGGCAAGCGTGCGGCGGAGCATGTGTCGGAGGTCTTTATCGGGGTCGAGAACCAGCCGCTGTGCAGCGACTGCCACTTTATCAAAGGCCACAACTTTCGCGTGCGCGTGGAGGAGGCGGAGGCGCGCGGCGTCGTGCTCGGCGCGGTGCCCAACCCGCGCAAAATCACAGAGGTGTTTCAAAAGGACGAGAAGTACCGCCGGCAGGTCGCGCAGCACTATCTTGCCAACGCCACGATTCCCGGGGCGGCGGCCGCGCGCACCACCGCGCCCTCCCTCTACGTCACCGCCGGCCTGCACAACACACGCAACACCACCAAACGCGGCTTCGCGCTGCTGCAGCGGCAGCAGTACTACACGCAGAACGACTGCAACAACCTTCTCCTGGCCGGCCCCGGCGCGGACGCGGACGAACAAGAGGAGGGGGAGGGCGGCGCGGGCAGCCGACGGTTGATTGAACAGCGGCACCCGCTGAGTGGCCAGACGCCGCGCCTGCGCCCCGCCGCCGCCGCCTACCTCCGCGACGTCGCCCGCCAGAATAACAACAGCGCAGCAAATAACAGTTATAATAGTAACGCGACGCTGGGCGGCGGCACCATCAACCCGGCGGTGCTGCGGGGCGTCACGGCAAGCAGAGGCGGCAGCAGAGGCGGCACGGAGGTGGGTGCCATCACCAACGGCGCTAACCCCAGCGTGCCTCGCCTTACATGAGGGGGGGGGGCGAGTATTGTCCTCGTTTGGCTTTTTTTGATGCTTTGAAATCCCTTTTTTTTGCTTTTGCGAACTCCACCCGCCCCTCCCACTGCGCATGCATGCGAGAATCTGTGACTCTCTGCGACGGAGTTTGTATTTTAAGTTTTTTCTTCTTCATCTCTATCTCTCTCTCTCTCACACTTGCACTTTCACTCATCCCTGACTCACGTTCTCTCTGTGTAAGTCTATGTGAGGTGTCGAGTGGAGGACAGATTCTCAACCTGTTTTCCCCCTCATTTTTACTTTGCTCGCTTCTATCTATATATGTTTCAAACCTTTCACATTGCTTACTTTTTTTTTTTGCTTTTCTTTTTTATTTACACTTTTCTTCCCCCTGGACAGACACGCGCACGTATCTCTATCTCTATCTTGTATATTGTCTCACGACGTAGGTTTTTCCTTTTTTTTTAAAAATCTTTGTCTATGTATAAAAAAGCAGAGCTGAAAAGGGAAGAATATATATATATATATATATATATATATATATATACTTTTCGCGTGCTCCATGGATGTTTTATTCTTCCTCATTACTGATGCTCTTTTCTTCACTTATTCTTTTACTTTTTTTTTCACTCAACTATGTATTTTGTACTGTAACAGAGAGAACATTCCCTCGATCTATTGTATTCGTCGTATATATCTATACATGCACACTCACTCACTCACACACACACACACACACACACACACACGGATTAACAGACTGCTCCGCTCCGCTATTGTTTTTTTTTTCGAAATTTACCACTTTTCACATTTCCCTCTTTTTTTTTTTTCCCCCGTCTGTTGCCTATCCCCTCCCTCCCTTTACGAGAGAGAGAGAGAGAGCATTCGCTCGAGGTTTTGAATAGCGAAGAGAGCGAAGGGAAGGAAAAAGAAAAAAATGGGGAAGGGGGAAACGTATATTAAGAAGTTGAGACCAGGGGAGAGGAAAGGGGACGACTATTTTATTTTAAAGATGAAAAGCGATAGTTACGGTGTTGCAGAGGGTCTTTTTTTTTTTTTTTTGCGTGTGTTTGTGTGTATATGTGTGCTGTACTCGTTTGTCGTTGCAAGGCCAGAGTGTACACCCAACAGAGAGGCACAAAATTAAAAAAAAAATCATATTCAAAATGACGATAACGCGAAGATGTACACCAGCAACAGCAGCGAAAATGACAGGGAAAAGTAACTTAAATAAACAACGACAGCAAAGACATTGTTTAAAAATCAGTTTGAATCATTTATGTATTGCAACGAGACTTTATAATCAACCACTGTTGCCATCTGCATATGTGTGTATGTATACATTTGTGCGGGTGTGTTGTGAGTTTTTTTTTTCTAAAATCACCGCACTCCGCACTCTGAATTCTGCTTTTTTTTTCTGCTTTTTGCTGCTATTCCTTCATTATGTCACTCTCATTCTCTCATTCTCATTCTCTCTCTTTCCTTTCCTTTTATATATTAAAAAAAACTTGGGACAATTTCAGCCAGAAAAAAAAAAGGCCATTATCTATTCAGAAAGAAAAAAAATAGTCTCATTCTTTTTTTTCTGAAAATTTGAAAAATCTCTTCCTTTAAAAAATATAAAGAAACACACACACACACACACACACACACACACACACACACACACACAAGAGTTTTTAAAAAGATCAACAACAAACCTAATAACAAACAAAAAACAAAGAAAAACATAACAAACAACTACCCCCCCTCCTCCACACTACCCCCCCCCCCAACCCCAATGGAGGCGCTGTGCGACCGGCCGTGCCCGCACTGCGGCAGCGCGGCTCTCGAGTACGATATTGACTACGCGCGCGGCGAGATCACGTGCATGGAGTGCGCGACGGTCATCGCGATGGGAATGGGCGAGAGCGCCGAGACGCTGTTTGACGCGCAGGCGACGTACCGCGACGCCGACGTCACTCCTGCCTCCGCCGCCGCTCTCTCCTCCTCTCGAGGGGGCGGCAAGAGGGGTAGTAATAATAGTAATAGTAACAACAATGGGGAAGAGGGTGGTGGTGGTAGTGGTGCGGTTTATCTGTCGAGTGTGAATGCGGGCGGCGGAGGGAGAAGCGTCGTTACGCGCGCAGCGGCGGCGGCGCGGGCGGCGGGGGGCGGTGCCGGCGCCGGCGGGGCCCATCCTTCTTCCAAAAGCAGCGGTGGCAATAATATTAATAACAACAACAATAATGAGTTTATGCTATTCTCCGACCTTCATTTACTCTCCGGCGTCCGACTAGAGCCTCAGATGCGCTTTTATTTGGAGGATTTGTGGAGAAAGTTCAACCGGGGGAATTCAGAAAGTTCTATTAGTAGTGGTAGTGGTAAGGAAGGGGTGCTTGAGACGGCGGCGCTGCTGCTAAAACGGTCCCTTTTGCTGCTTAAGCGGGAGAAGGGAAATGCGGCTGTGTTTTCGCAGAAAAACGCCACGTGCGCGGCGGCTCTCATGCTGGCGTCGTTCTACGGAATGGCGGGGCTCAACTCTCTTCTCCGCTGCGCCTCCGCCTCCTTGAATGGAGGAAATAGCAATAATAACAACAATAACAATAACAACAGCGGCTCTAATAACAGCAATTCCAACAAGAGCAGTGATAATCATACTGCTACTACTACTACTAGTAACAATACCAATACCAATAGTAATGCGCCAGGCCCGCGTGCGTCGCCGCCGTCACAACTGCCGCCGCCGCCGCCGTCGCTGCTAGGGCCCCGCGCGCCGCTGCCGCTGGCGGCAATCAAGCAGCTCGACCCCGCACTGCAGCCGGCGGAGGTGGCGGCCGCCAAGGCACAGCTGGAGGCGCGACTCGGTGTCCCCGTAATTGACGCGCGCGAGGCAAACAGCGACCGCATCTTGGCAGCGAATAATCGGCTGGTGGAGTATCTTTTTTTTCGCCCGGACGGCCCTGGAAGTGACAATCATAATCATAATAATAATAATCATAACAGTAGCAGTAGTAGTAGTGGTAATAATAATAGTACTGATGGTAATAGTAACCATAATAGCAATGGCAGTGGCCATAACAAGAGAGAGGAAAGCGTGAGTGGCGCCGTTACGGAGTCGACTCCTTATTTTTTGTACTTTTGGACGTCGAGGAGAGAGACAAACAGCAACGCGGCGAACGGGGAGAGAAATACTAATAAAAGCAATAGTGACGACAACAATAACTGCAACAACAACAACAACAACGACAGTAATAATAATAGCGGCACCCAGATGCCTCTCGCTATCCGCACAGCCGACTACTATCTCCTGCAGCACTACTTGGATCTACTGCGCTGCCCCGCCGCCACACACGAAAACCCGGCGGTGGTGCTCTTTTTCCTTCTCTACCACAGCCGCCAGAGCCAGCGCCTCTCTGTATTCACATCAGAGCTTGCGGCGGCGGCGGCAGCGCTGCTGGTGAAAATGCACGAGTCGAAATTGCTAGTGAACTCGCCTCTGGGTTTCGGCACCAACTATATCAACGACAAAAGTCAACAGCATTGTCATTGTCATCACAACCATAACAACAACAACACTACTAATAACAAGACGGAAGAGGCGGAGGGTAAAAAAACGGTGAGTGAGTTCTGCTCGCTCGCGCATCTGAGCCCTGCGTCTGTACAAATGGTTCTGGCGGCCGCCACCACCGAGCTTTTCGGTGATAATAACAACAACAACAACAATAATAATGCTAATAATAATAACACGAATGAAAAAAGACCACTGTATTATTTCTATGTGTATCTGATAGAACGCCTCGTACCAAACAGTGTCTCTCGCGTTCTAAGCTTAAACAGTCATCTCCTCCATCGCAACAATAACAACAATAACAACAACAACAACAATAATAATAATAATAGTAATATTAGTAATAGCAGTAATGGTTGCTATGATGTAGGTGTGAAGAGACCCAGACAAGGGGAATGAGTAGGCCCGCCAGCAGCGTCTACCACCACTTCCACCACATCTACATATTATTATTATTATTATTATTATTATTATTATTATTATTATTATTATTATTATTATTATTATTATTATTATTATCGTTATGATGTTTCTTTGTTTTTCTTTTTATTATTGCGTCTTTTCCATTGATTTGTCGCGGTTCTGGAGCTTTTTTTTTTTTTGCTCCTGTTTTTTTTTTTTTGCTGGTTTCCTTCCTTGAAAGCTACACTTGAGGGAGGGAAGAAAATAAAACCATCACATATGCATTCTATTTCAGTTTTTCCTCATCTTTTCCCCTGTACAGCTGTTCACTTTGCGTGTAGAGCGTTGTTCTTGTGTTTCAAACATAGACGCTTATTAAAAAAGAAAAAAAAAATGACTCTATGAGTAAGAATGTGGGCAGCTTCTCCTAACCAGTAACGCACGCACACACACACACTTGCACACACACAACTAAACAACACAAAACAATCGGAAAAGAAGAAAAACAAGAGCACATTAGAATATCCCTTTAACGCTCCCTCCACCCCCCTACCGTCACACACACACACACCGAAAAGAAAAAAGAATAATAATAATAATAATAATAATAATAAACCTCTAGTTTCCCCTTCTGTTTTATTGTCATTATTCATTTTTTATTTTTCATTACTCCTCCGCATTTGCCAAATTCACACACAAATTCGAATCTCTTTCTATTCGTTTATTCGTGTATTTAGTTAATTAGTTATATACAAACAAGCAGCAGCACCCCCACTACTACTCCCCCCCCCCCAAAAAAAAAGAGAAGAGAAGAAACCAACATCACAAACAAAAACAATATATATATATATATATAAACGATTTATCTAAAGCGCCGCTGACACAACCTAACAGCAATAGAAAAGAATAAGAAAGACAGCAGGAAAAGAAAAACAAAAATACAAGAAACAGTTAGGTCACCGCTTATCGAAACTCCGCCCCGCAATAAAGCCGCACAGCAACGAAACAGTAAAGTAAAAGCACGCAGCCATGTCCGACGCCCCGGAGCGCGTGCCCGCCACCGCCGACGAGCTGCAGCGCGTCCTGCAGCGCACGCGGGAGGAGGCGGAGGAAAAGCTGCGCGACAAGGACCTCCGCATCGCGGAGCTGGAGAGCGCGCGGCGGGAGGAGGTCCTACGCGGCGCCAGCGTGCGGGCGGAGCTGGAGGAGCGGCTGCAGGAGCAGCGGCGGCACGGCGAGCAGTACAGCGCTCTGCTGTGCACGGAGAAGCAGGAGCGCAGGGAGGAGCGGAAGCAGCACAGGGAGGAAAAGAGTAAGTTGGAGGAGAAGCTAGAAAAGATGCAGGGCAAGTACGATGAAAAGGAAAATAAACTGAGGGAAGACCTACGCACGGCGCAGGAACAACACAGGGAGGAAAAGAGTCGGCTGGAGGCACAACACAGGAGGAGAAGAGTCGGCTGGAGGCGCAGCTGGCGGCGGCGCAGGGGAGGAATGAGAGAATGATGCAGGCGTTTCAGGAGGGCGTAGAGCGGGAGGGTCGCGAGAGGGACGACATGCGCGACGCGGCGGAGCGCAACCAGCGGGACCTGGCAAAGGAGTGGCGGGACAGGCTGGAGGCGGAGCAGGAGCGGTGGGCGGCGGAGCGCGCGCGGCTCAGCGGCCGCGTACAGGAGCTGGAGGCGCGCCCGGACGCCCTCGTCCCCGCCGTGCAGCAGATAGCGGCGCTGGTGCGGCGGCAAGTCGCATACAGCACAGTCGACAAGGGCCTCGAGCTGGTAGCGCAGGAGGAGGCGGCGGCGCGCGCGCAGCTGCAGGGGCTGTGGGAGCACTCCACTCTGGCACTCTATAGTCGGCAGGAGGCGCAGGGGCGTGCGACACTGACGACAGAGGAAGCGGCGACGCGCCGTGCGTTGGAGCGGCAGCGGGACGAGTCACTGCAGCAAGTCCGCCCGCGCGAGGCCGCCCGTGCGGAGGCTGTCTTCGCTGCCCGCGGGCTGTCCATGAGTGAGCTGCGCCGCACCCACCTGGGCAAGGGCGTGCCACCTATGATGACTCCAACGCTGCCGGGGAGGGTCTGTACAATCTGTTCCTGGCGCTGCGCCCCGGCGGCCCCGTCGACAGGTTCGCCATGCGGGGTGTTACTAAAGGGCGAAACCAACGTAACTCATCTATGGTATACCACGCAGGGACAGGAGGATATATGGATCGGCAGGCACTTCGCCATCCCGGCCGCCGACGCCTACGAGCTGGCGGCGTGCGTGCTGTGCCACCTGCCGGCGCTGCAACGGTTGGCCTTCCGCTACCTCCCCCTGCTGTCGACCCGCAGCCTCGAGTGGGTGTCGCACCTCCCGCAGTGTATGGAGAGGTTGTACTTTTTGTACACCGACTACACCGTCGCCGACACCCTATCGGAGATGCTCCGCCAGCCGGGGGGCCGCTCGGTCTGGATTGGTGGAACGTCGACCACGCGACATGTGCGGCTCCCCTGGCGGCGGTGCAGCTGTCGCGGAGTGTCGGCGACTCCGGCATGTCTCTAGGCGGCTGTACAAAAAGTACAACCTTCTCACATGCACTGCGGGAGGTGCGAAACCCACTCGAGGCTGCGGGTCGACAGCGGGGGGAGGTAGCAGAAGCCCAAGTGTTGCAGCGCCGGCAGGTGCCACAGCACGCACGCTGCCAGCTCGTAGGCGTCGGCGGCCGGAATGGTGAAGTGCCTGCCGTGCCATATACCCCCCTGTCCCTGCGTGTTATACCATAGCTCAGTCACGTCGGTCTCGCCCTTTAGCAACTCCCGCATGGCGAACCTGTCGACGGGGCCGCCGGGGCGCAGCGCCAGGAACAGCTTGTACAGACCCTCCCCGGCAGCGTAGGAGTCATAGTAATCAGTAGGCCCCTTGCCCAGGTGGGTGCGGCGCAGCTCACTGATGGACAGCCCGCGGGCGGTGAAGACAGCCTCTATACGGGCGGCCTCGCGCGCGGGGATTTGCTTCAGTGACTCGTCCCGCTGCCGCTCCAACGCACGGCGCGCCGCCCCCTCCTCCGCCTGCAGTGCTTGGAGGAGCTGCTGACGCGCCGCCGCCTCCTCCTGCACCACCGCCCTCCGCTGGCCGGTGAGGACCTGAATGAAGTTCTCCCACAGCCCCTGCAGCTGCGCGCGCGCCGCCGCCTCCTCCTGCGCTACCAGCTCGAGGCCCCTGTCGACCGTGCCGTATGCGACCTGCCGCCGCACCAGCGCCGCTATCTGCTGCACGGCGGGGGCGAGGGCGTCCGGGCGCGCCTCCAGCTCCTGTATGCGGCCGCTGAGCCGCGCGCGCTCCGCCGCCCACCGCTCCTGCTCCGCCTCCAGCCTGTCCCGCCACTCCTTTGCCAGGTCCCGCTGGTTGCGCTCCGCCGCGTCGCGCATGTCGTCCCTCTCGCGACTCTCCCGCTCTACGCCCTCCTGAAACGCCTGCATCATTCTCTCATTCCTCCCCTGCGCCGCCGCCAGCTGTGCCTCCAGCCGACTCTCCCTCTCCCTGTGTTGTGCCTGCGCCGAGCGTAGGTCTTCCCTCAGTTTATTTTCCTTTTCCTCGTACTTGCCCTCCATCTTTTCTAGCTTCTCCTCTAACTTACTCTTTTCTTCCCTGTGCTGCTTCCGCTCCTCCCTGCGCTCCTGCTTCTCCGTGCACAGCAGCGCGCTGTACTGCTCGCCGTGCCGCCGCTGCTCCTGCAGCCGCTCCTCCAGCTCCGCCCGCACGCCGGCGCCGCGCTGGGCCTCCTCCCGCCGCGCGCTCTCCAGCTCCGCGATGCGGAGGTCCTTGTCGCGCAGCTTTTCCTCCGCCTCCTCCCGCGTGCGCTGCAGGACGCGCTGCAGCTCGTCGGCGGTGGCGGGCACGCGCTCCGGGGCGTCGGACATGGCTGCGTGCTTTTACTTTACTGTTTTGTTGCTGTACGGCTTTACTCTGGGGCGGAGTTTCGATAAGCGGTGACCTAACTGTTTCTCTTATTTTTTTTTTGTTGTTTGCTGTCTTTCTTTTTTTTTTTCGATTTCTGTTGTGTTGTGTCAGCGGCGCTTTAGATAAATCCTTTATATATTTTTTTGTTTTTCTTTGGGTTGTTGGTTACTACTCGTTACTTCTCGTTACTTCTTTTCTTTTTTTTTTGGGGGGGGGAGTAGTAATGAAGTGGCTGCTGCTTGTTTGTATATAACTAATTGACTAAATACACAAATAAACGAATAGCTACAGATTCGAATGTTTGTGTGAATTCGACAAATGTGGGAGGGGGGGGCGTACTGAAAAATAAAAAATGAATAATAATAATAAAACAGAAGGGGAAACTAGAGGTTTATTATTATTATTATTATTATTCTTTTTTGTTTTCGGTGGTGTGTGTGTGTGTGTGTGTGTGTGTGTGTGTGTGTGTGTGTGTGTGTGTGACGGTAGGTGGGTGGAGAGAGCGTTAAAGGGATATTCTAATGAGTTCTTGTTTTTCTTCTTTTCCGATTGTCTTGTGTAGTTTAGTTGTGTGTGTGTGTATGTGCGTTACTGGTTAGGAGAAGCTGCCCACATTCTTACTCATAGAGTCATTTTTTTTTTTAAATAAGCGTTTATGTTTGAAACGCAAGAACGACGCTCTACGCGCAAAGTCAACAGCTGTACTGGGGAAAAGATGAGGAAAAACTGAAATAGAATGCATATGTGATGGTTTTATTTGCTTCCCTCCCTCAAGTGTAGCTTTCAAGGAAGGAAACCAGCAAAAAAAAAAAAAAAAAAAAACAGAAGCGAAAAAAAAAAAGCTCCAGAACCGCGACAAATCAATGGAAAAGACGCAATAATAGAAAGAAAAACAAAGAAACATCATAACGATAATAATAATATGTAGATGTGGTGGAAGTGGTGGTAAACGCTGTTGACTGGCTTTCTCATTCCCCTTGTCTGGGTCTCTTCACACCTACAGCATAGCAGTCATTACTGCTATTACTATTTTTATTACTATTATTATTATTATTATTGTTGTTGTTGTTATTGTTGTTATTGTTGCGATGGAGGAGATGACTGTTTAAGCTTAGAACGCGAGAGACACTGTTTGGTACGAGGCGTTCTATCAGATACACATAGAAATAATACAGTGGTCTTTTTTCATTCGTGTTATTATTATTACCATTATTATTGTTGTTGTTGTTGTTATTATCACCGAAAAGCTCGGCGGTGGCGGCCGCCAGAACCATTTGTACAGACGCAGGGCTCAGATGCGCGAGCGAGCAGAACTCACTCACCGTTTTTTTACCCTCCGCCTCTTCCGTCTTGTTATTAGTAGTGTTGTTGTTATGGTTGTGATGACAATGACAATGCTGTTGACTTTTGTCGTTGATATCGCTGGTGCCGAAACCCAAAGGCGAGTTCACTAGCAATTTCGACTCGTGCATTTTCATCAGCAGCGCCGCCGCCGCCGCCGCAAGCTCTGATGTGAATACAGAGAGGCGCTGGCTCTGACGGCTGTGGTAGAGAAGGAAAAAGAGCACCACCGCCGGGTTTTCGTGTGTGGCGGCGGGGCAGCGCAGTAGATCCAAGTAGTGCTGGAGGAGATAGTAGTCGGCTGTGCGGATAGCGAGAGGCATCTGGGTGTCGCTATTATTATTATTATTATTATTGTTGTTGTTGTTGTTGCCCTTATTGTTGTCATCATTATTGCTTTTATTAGTATTTCTCTCCCCGTTCGCCGCGTTGCTGTTTGTCTCTCTCCTCGACGTCCAAAAGTACAAAAAATAAGGAGTCGACTCCGTAACGGCGCCACTCACGCTTTCCTCTCTCTTGTTATTGTCACTGCCATTGCTATTATGGTTACTATTACCATCAGTACTATTATTATTACCACTACTACTACTACTACTGTTATGATTATTATTATTATGATTATGATTGTCACTTCCCGGGCCGCCCGGACGAAAAAAAAGATACTCCACCAGCCGATTATTCGCTGCCAAGATGCGGTCGCTGTTTGCCTCGCGCGCGTCAATTGCGGGGACACCGAGTCGCGCCTCCAGCTGTGCCTTGGCGGCCGCCACCTCCGCCGGCTGCAGCGCGGGGTCGAGCTGCTTGATTGCCGCCAGCGGCAGCGGCGCGCGGGGCCCTAGCAGCGACGGCGGCGGCGGCAGTTGTGACGGTGGTGGCGACGCACGCGAGCCTGGCGCATTACTATTGGTATTGGTATTGTTACTAGTAATACTAGTAGTAGTAGTAGAAGTAGTAGTAGTATGATTATCACTGCTCTTGTTGGAATTGCTGTTATTAGAGCCGTTATTGTTATTGCTATTGTTGTTATTATTGCTATTTCCTCCATTCAAGGAAGAGGAGGCGCAGCGGAGAAGAGCGTTGAGCCCCGCCACTCCGTAGAACGACGCCAGCATGAGAGCCGCCGCGCACGTGGCGTTCTTCTGCGAAAACACAGCCGCATTTCCCTTCTCCCGCTTCAGCAGCAAAAGGGACCGTTTTAGCAGCAGCGCCGCCGTCTCTAGCACCCCTTCCTTACTACCACCACTACTACCAGAACTTTCTGAATTCCCCCGGTTGAACTTTCTCCACAAGTCCTCCAAGTAAAAACGCATCTGAGGCTCTAGTCGGACGCCGGAGAGTAAATGGAGGTCGGAGAATAGCATAAACTCATTATTGTTGTTGTTATTAATATTATTACCACCGCTGCTTTTGGAAGAAGGATGGGCCCCGCCGGCGCCGGCACCGCCCCCCGCCGCCCGCGCCGCCGCCGCTGCGCGCGTAACGACGCTTCTCCCTCCGCCGCCCGCATTCACACTCGACAGATAAACCGCACCACTACCGCCACCACCCTCTTCCCCATTGTTGTTACTATTATTATTATTATTACCCCTCCTGCCGCCCCCTCTAGAGGAGGAGAGAGCGGCGGCGGAGGCGGGAGTGAAGTCGGCGTCGCGGTACGTCGCCTGCGCGTCAAACAGCGTCTCGGCGCTCTCGCCCATTCCCATCGCGATGACCGTCGCGCACTCCATGCACGTGATCTCGCCGCGCGCGTAGTCAATGTCATACTCGAGAGCCGCGCTGCCGCAGTGCGGGCACGGCCGGTCGCACAGCGCCTCCATTGCGGTTGGAGGGGGGGGAGTGGGGGGGGGGGGGTAGTTGTTTGTTATGCTTTTCTTTGTTGTTTGTTTGTTATTAGGTTTGTTGTTGTTGTTGTTGTTGTTGTTGTTTTTTTTTTTTTTGTTACTTTTATATTCTTTGTTTGTTATTACGTTTTGTTGATTTCTATTTATTGCTTTCTTTTTAACTTCTATATGTGTGTGTAGGGTTTTCTTTATTTTTTTTTAAGAAAGAGGTTTTTCAAATTCTCAATCAAAGTAATGTGTCTACTCTTTTTTTCTTTCCCAATAGGTAATGGCTTTTTACTTTCTCGCTGAAATTGTCCCACGTTTTTTTTAAATATATAAAAGGAAAGGAAAGAGAGAGAGAGAATGAGAATGAGAGAATGAGAGAATGAGAGTGACATAATAAAGGAATACCAACGATAAGCACAAGAAAAGAAGCAGAAGTCAGAGTGCGGTGATTTTAGAAAAAAAAACTCACAACACACCCGCACAAATGTATACATACGCACATATGAAGATGGCAACAGTCGCTGATTATAAAGTCTCGCTGTAATACATAAATGATTCAAACTGATTTTTAAACAATGTCTTTGCTGTCGTTGTTTATTTAAGTTACTTTTCCCTGTCATTTTCGCTGCTGTTGCTGGTGTACATCTTCGCGTTATCGTCATTTTGAATATGATTTTTTTTAAGATTTTGTGCCCCTCTGTTTGGTGTACTCTCTGGCCTTGCAACGACAAACGAGTACAGCACACATATACACACAAACACACGCAAAAAAAAAAAAAAAGACCCTCTGCAACACCGTAACTATCGCTTTTCGTCTTTAAAATAAAATAGTCGTCCGCTTTCCTCTCCCCTGGTCTAAACTTCTTAATATACGTTTCCCCCTTCCCCATTTTTTTTCTTTTTCCTTCCCTTCGCTCTCTTCGCTATTCAAAGCCTCGAGCGAATGCTCTCTCTCTCTCTCTCTCTCGTAAAGGGAGGGAGGGGATAGGCAACAGACGGGGAAAAAAAAAAGAGGGAAATGTGAAAAGTGGTAAATTTCGAAAAAAAAAACAATAGCGGAGCGGAGCAGTCTGTTAATCCGTGTGTGTGTGTGTGTGTGTGTGTGTGTGTGTGTGTGTGTGTGTGTGTGCATGTATAGATATAAACGACAAATACAATAGATCGAGGGAATGTTCTCTCTGTTACAGTACAAAATACATAGTTGAGTGAAAAAAAAAGTAAAAGAATAAGTGAAGAAAAGAGCATCAGTAATGAGGAAGAATAAAACATCCATGGAGCTTGTGAAAAGAATATATATACTTGCTTCCCTTTTCAGCTCTGCTTTTTTATACATACACAAAGATTTGAAAATAAAAAGAAAATAAAAAGAAAACCTATGTCGTGAGACAATGTACAAGATAGAGATAGAGATAGAGGTATGTGCGCGTGCCTGTCGAGGGGGGAAAAAGTGGAAATAAAAAAGATAAGTAAAAAAAAATAAGCAATGTGAAAGGTTTGAAACATATATATATATAGAAGCGAGCAAAGTAAAAATGAGGGGAAAAAGAGGTTGAGAATCTCTCCTCCACTCGACACCTCACATAGACTTACACAGAGAGAACGTGAGTCAGGGATGAGTGAAAGCACAAGTGTTTGAGAGAGAGAGAGAGAGAGAGAGATGAAGAAGAAGAAAAAACTGAAAATACAAACTCCGTCTCAGAGAGACACAGATTCTCGCATGCATGCGCAGTGGGAGGGGCGGGTGGACTTCGCAAAAGCAAAAAAAAAAAGGGAGATTTTTCAAAAGGAAAAAAAACAAGCCACACGAGGAGAATACTCGCCCCCCCCCCCCGCGCTCATGTAAGGCGAGGCACGCTAGGATTAGCGCCGTTGGTGATGGCACCCACCTCCGTGCCGCCTCTGCTGCCGCCTTTGCTTGCCGTGACGCCCCGCAGCACCGCCGGGTTGATGGTGCCGCCGCCCAGCGTCGCGTTACTATTATAACTGTTATTTGCTGCGCTGTTGTTATTCTGGCGGGCGACGTCGCGGAGGTAGGCGGCGGCGGCGGGGCGCAGGCGCGGCGTCTGGCCACTCAGCGGGTGCCGCTGCTCAATCAACCGCCGGCTGCCCGCGCCGCCCTCCCCCTCCTCTTGTTCGTCCGCGTCCGCGCCGGGGCCGGCCAGAAGAAGGTTGTTGCAGTCGTTCTGCGTGTAGTACTGCTGCCGCTGCAGCAGCGCGAAGCCGCGTTTGGTGGTGTTGCGTGTGTTGTGCAGGCCGGCGGTGACGTAGAGGGAGGGCGCGGTGGTGCGCGCGGCCGCCGCCCCGGGAATCGTGGCGTTGGCAAGATAGTGCTGCGCCACCTGCCGGCGGTACTTCTCGTCTTTCTGAAACACCTCTGTGATTTTGCGCGGGTTGGGCACCGCGCCGAGAACGACGCCGCGCGCCTCCGCCTCCTCCACCCGCACGCGAAAGTTGTGGCCTTTGATAAAGTGGCAGTCGCTGCACAGCGGCTGGTTCTCGACCCCGATAAAGACCTCCGACACATGCTCCGCCGCGCGCTTGCCGCAGAGGAAACACGCGAGGCACTGCAGGTGGAAGTAGAGAACGCCGTCGGATTTGTTTGGGTCCTTGTCGGCCGGCCGCGCGTCGCTACCGCCGCCGCGTTGATGCTGCTGTTTCTTTTTATTATTTTTGTTTTGCTGGCGAGCGTACATGGCGCCGCCACCGCCGGCGGTGGAGGCCGTGGGAAAGTTTCTCCCGTCATCGCGGGCAACGGGCAGATGGTGGAGAAAGTTGGGGATCTGCTCGCGGTTGACGGGGTCGACAGGGCCCCCGCAGCGGCTGCAGGCGACGTGGGTGTCCTCGGGAATGAAGATGGGCCCGTGGTAGGTGGCGCGCGCGCGGCACTTGTGGTTTCGGAAGATGTAGTTCTCCTCCGGAATGGTGCGCTGCATCGCGTCGGTGTGTTGACCCGTCGTGTACCCGGCGCCGCCCACAACGTAGCTGGCCGCCTCCGCCTCCCGTATCAGGTCCGTTCCGCTCTTCTTGTACTTGCTTGAGCCTTTTTTGCTACTATTAGTTTTATTATTGTTGTTGGTAGTAGTGCTGAGCGCTGTGGAGTGCGCCTCTTGTTGCTTGTTAGTGGTGGTGGTGCCACTACTATTATTATTAGCCCCATCGTCACTATGTTTATGGTTACTACTGTCCCGGGTAGTATTCTCGCCCACTTCTTCTTCTTCCTCCTTCTTCTGCTCTCCCGACTCGCCCTCCTCTCCCTTATTAGTGCCGTCAGCGGCGGCGGCGGCGGCGGCGGATCCCTCATCGGCGTGTGTGGTCTCCACCCCACCGTCTTCATTATTATTATTATTATTACTATCAATGTTATCATCGCCACCCCGCACCTCCGCCACCGGCGCTGCAGACGCGTCAGCGGCATTGGTAGTGGCATCACCGTCGTTAGTGTTGTTATTACCGTCATGGTTCTGCTCGTCCGTGCCAGCGGCGGCACCGGAGTCCGGGGGCGGGGGGGATGAAATGGGGCTGCTGTAGGCCGCCGCAGCCGCCTCGCCCTGTTCCTGATCAGACATCACTACTGCAGAGAATATACACTTCTTTTCTTTTATTTCTTGTTTTGTTTGTGTGCCTGTCTTTTGACGTTTTTTAACTATATTTTTCTTGTTCTTTGTATTCAACACACGGAGCCGAGTACTAAATAACTTCGGGTGTTGCTGCTCTTCGGAGAAACACAAAGAAAAACAATTTCTAACGGAGAACGTTCTCTGGTGTAGCTCTTTCCTTTTTTTTTTTTTGAATATTGCTTGTTGTTTTTCTCCTTCTTTTTCTTCTAATAGACAAAAAAAATAGGAATAGGTAGTAGGGTTTTTTTTTTGTGTGTGTTGTGTGTTTGTTTTGTAGTGATCAGGAAGAAATGCGTTTGGCAATATAGTATGATGTTATTCATAGACAGAAAGACAGAGAGGAAGCGGTAAGAAGGGAGGGGGGAAAACAGTGTGAATTGCCCTCTTCGACATATATTGGGTGCCATAGGTGTATATATGCGCCATTGTCTTGTAAGAAAGGGAGAGAAGTAACATTGAAATCTTTTATTATTATTTCTCCGTTCCCCCACTTTCCTCCTCTCTTTTGCAAAAGGACAATCACTCAGCGAGGAATTATAATGTATATATACTCTTTGAGTGTCATCAATCACACACTGGTGACTCCGTCGAACGCTGCTGTCATTCACTCATCCCACTACTGCCGCTTTATTAAATTTTCTTTCTAAATTCATTTGTTTTATTATAATTAGAAATTGATGTTGTTCCTCCCCCACGATAACGGCAATAATAATAAAAAAGAAGTAGTTTACAGAGGTCAGTGGAAGTGGTAGAGTCCATGTGGAAGAATAGTAGAAAAAGTAAAAGTAAGCTACATTACATGTGTGTGTGATTCCCTCCGTCAAGGTACGGGCTTTTTATTCGTCTTTCTCCATTTTGCCCTTCGAAATGTTCGATCTATGAAAAAGTGAAGAGAAAGATAAAGAAAGGAAAAAAAAGAAAGATGCAAATCCTTTCGTTGTTCTCTCACTGTTATATATATATATATATATATATATTGTTTTACATCAAGTTGTGTGTTTATGCAGTATCCCCTCCTCCTCTGTTCGTGGGGGGGAGAAAGACAAACGAAGAAAGGAGGGAAGAAAGGAAGAAAGGAACAAGAAACCAGAACATATTCTCACGAAGGGAGGAGACAACAAAAAGAAAATCGAAAACTGAAACAGACACAGAGAAGAAGAAGAAGAAGAGAAATGGAAGGAAAGAAGGAAAGAAGGAAAGAAAGGTAAACTCTCACCGTTCCCTTATCCCTCCCCCCTCCCCTTACTCCCCCCCCCCCCCTCCCATCTCAGCTAATCTGCTGCTTCTTGATAGCCTCCTTAAAGAACTCCTCCTGCTCATCGTCGGTGCAGTTCATGCTCGCGAACATGCCGCCGGTGCCGCTGAAGACCGCCACGTCGCCCTCCTCGTCGCCCACCACAATAATGCTATTCGAGTTGATGTTAGCGTTAGCGATACCACCGCCGCCACCGCTCGCGGAAGAGTTCATGGTGTTGTTAAACTGCTGCTGCTGCTGCTGTGTGAAGGACGAGTCAGGGCCGTAGTCACCACCGAAACCGCCACTTGGAACAGAAACAGAGTAGCGAGGAATGCCAAAGAGGCAGGCGTTCAGCTGACGCCCGTCAGTGTAGTGAATCGAGTCCTTTGGGTAGATGGCGTCGGTGACCGACCACACGTTGACGTGCCCCTGCGCGCTGACCGCGACGAACAGCAGCGCGTTGAGGGGCGAGAAGCACAGGTCGTTGACGGAGTCCTGAAAGGGCGTGTCAAAGGTCAGCAGCGGCTCGCGACGCCCGAGCGTGTAGAGGTGCACCGACCAGTCCGCCGAGCAAGTCGCGAAGCAGTCGCGGGAAAACGGGCACCACCGCACGCGGTACACGAGCTCCGTGTGCGGCGCGTAGGCGGTGTCGTAGGTCTCGGTCTGGCTCTTGTTGCACTGGTACACCGTCCCGTCCTCGGTCACCACCACGTAGATGGCCGTGTCGACGGGCGAGAGCGCAAAGGACATGCCGCCGCTCTGCCGCGACAGCGCTGCCTCGTCCTTGGACACCGCACCGCCGCCGGCGTTGTTGTTGTTGTTGTTATTGCCGCTGCCGCCGGTCTTGCCGTAACGGCCCCCTTTACGGCCGCCGCGCGCCGCCTCCGCCTGCCGCGCGGCCGCGTCAAACTCGGCGACGCCGTCGACAAAGGCGCTCTCCACCAGCGCCGTGGGGGGCCGCTTGAGCAGCATCAGGTCCGGCGCCACCTTCTCAATGGACTTGCCGACGATCCAGTGCACCACGCGGCCGTCCGCGGCCACCGACATCAAATACTCCCCGCGGTTTCCACCACCCCCACCGCCGCCTTTATTCTCCCCTGTTGCGGCACCGCCGCCGCCGCTGTTGTTGTTGTTGCTCGTGGCTGTCCACGCCAGGTCCCAGACGGCGCCGGTGTGCAGCCCTTTGAGATGGGTCGGGGACACCGACGGGAGGCAGAGGTCGTGCTGAATGTCAAAGACAACGATACCGCCGCCGCCGCTGCCGACGGCGAGGAGGCTCGGGTGCTCGTAGGAGAAGGCGAGGGCCGTCACGTCGGTCTCGCCCGGGTAGTAGAGGACCAGCTCCGGCGCCAGCATGTTCTTGAGCGACCAGAGGCAGATCATCCCTTGCTTGTCGGTCTGCGGGGCGTCACCGGTGGTGGTGGTGGTGGCGTTGCCATTCTTATTACTATTGTTACCACCATTCGCATTACCATTGTTGTTGTTGGACGCGGGGGCGGCGGTATCATTGGACTGGTTATTATTATCCCCACCGCTGCTATTATTATTATTATTATTGATATTGTTGTTCTCTTCGTCGTCGGCGGAGATGGCGCGGCGGGCGCTGTACCCAACCGCGAGAATATCGCACTCCTTATTATTCCAGCACATGCACGTGACGGCGCGGCCGCGCGTGAGGGGCGAGCGGAACACCCACAGCAGCCTCACATCGTCGGTGGTGCTGGTGTAGGCGAGAGAGGTGTCCTGATTGCTGTTGGGGCTCTCGCTCCCCGCGCCCGCCGTGCTGTCCTTCTTCTTCTTCTTGTTCTTCTTCTTCTTGCCCTTTTTGCTGCCACCCGCACCTTCGTCGCCGTCGTTGTTGTTGTTGTTGTTGTTGTCCTCCTCCTCCTCCTCCTCCTCGTCATCATCGGAGGAAATGACTTTTTCGGCAGCGGTCGCAGCGGCGCCATCGGCATTGGCACCCTTTTCGTTATTACTCAAGTTGCCGGTATTATTATTATTATTATTGCTACTATTGTTGTTGTTGTTGTTGGCGTCATCGTTGCCGCCGTCGTTCTTTGCCTCGCCGTCCGTCTTGCGGCCAAGCAGCGAGCGCCCCCGCTGGCGCCCAATTGTCCCTGCGAGCATGTCGCCACCACCACCAGCGCCTCCGCCGGCACCGCCGCCGCCCTGCGCAGACTCCGCGGGCTTCGGCTTGAAGCAGTTGCGGCGGTCGATGCCTTTCTCCATCGGCACGCCGCGGTACGCCATCTGCTCCTTCTCCCAGTAGTTTTGAATCACCGCGCGCTCCATCACGCGGAGGTTCGACATGAGCGACTCGGCCATCATCCAGGCGGGGGCGGCGGGGCCTCCTCCTGCGCCTGCCCCGCCTGCGCCTGCTCCTGTGCCTCCGGCAACGCCTCCTCCTCCCCCTCCCGCCGCGCCGGCGGGCTGAGCGGTGGAGGCACTCTGCGCCTCCGTCTCCGTCTCGGCCTCCTCGTCGCCGGCGCCCTCCGCGTCGTCCCCCGAGAGGTTTTCTGCGGCGGCGGCGGCATCGCCATCGCCATCACCCGCGCCGTCGCCTTTCCCGTCCCCGCCCGCCCCGCCGCCGCCGCCGCCGCCGCCTGCTGTGTCACCCTCCCACTCCTCGTTCATGTACTCGGCAAAGGCGTCGCGCAGCATCCAGCTGGCGCACTGTATCGCGCCGGCGTCCACCTTGGGCGGGGGCGCCACCTCGCAGTGAATGCTCTTCTTGGGCGCCGCAAACGTCGCCGTGGCCTTCTGCTGGAAGCGCGTGCCCTCGTCGACGCGGGCGGCCTCGACCAGCTCCGCGTAGTAGGCGTTCATCGCTTTCACCTCCCGCACCTCCTCCGCGTTTTCGCGCGACACCGCCTCGTCCTGGTGGCTGTACAGGAACACCGTCGGGGTCTCGGAGAGCGTGATCACCGTCTGCCCTTTGAGCCACGCGCGCCGCCGCTCGGCGTCCATCGGCGGGCGCCGCAGCGGATTCTCCGCGTCGGCGACGCACGTCTGGTCGCGCAGGCGGCGCTGCTGCTGCAGCAGCTCCGTCAGGTCGCCCTGCAGCGCGCTCAGCTGCACGTTGCCGCTGCCGACGCTGCTGCCGCGCCGGACGTCGGCGGCGGCGCCGCTGGCGGAGAGCTGCATGGAGGCCCCCATGGTCGAGTCCTCCATATTGTTGCCGCCGGAGAGGGAGTAGCGCCCGCCGCCGCAGCCGCCGATGTTGCTGCTGCTGGCGCCCATGTTCGCAAAGGAGGACATCATGTCCATCTGGCTGCTGCCGAGCATGAAAGACGAGCTGGAGGGGACGGTGAATTGGTAGTTGGAGCCTTCGGGGAGGTTTGAGTTGTTCACCGAGACGTCGACGCCGCCGCCTCCGCCTCTGCGGTTGACGCCCGTCAGTGTGTGGGCGCGCTGCAGCGGCGCGGGGGTCCGATTCACCCCATTGTCCAGCACGTGGATCGCCGCCTCGCCGCCGCCGTTGTGGGCGCCGCCGAAGCCGCCGAGAACGGTGGAGGCCGTCGTCTGCACACTTGCCACACTCGCATTCACGCCGCCGCTGCCGCCGCTCTCGAGTGTGCCGCGGCCGCCCGCCCCCGCCGACGCCGACGACACCCCTACCGAGCCGGACTGCTGGCCTGTGCCGTTTGTGCGCCGGTGCTTAGAGGTGCTGACGCTGTTGGTGGTGTTGCTGCGCCGGTTGTTGTTGGTCGAACTCACGGACGCGGACTGGCCGGAAGAGCGCATCTTTGATGAAAAGAAGAAAAGGAGAAGAGAAGAAAAGAAGAAGAAAGGAGGAAGAGAGACTGAAGAGAAAAAAAAAAGAAGCAAACCTGTATTTACTTTTCGACCTCTAGTTATCTTCTTCTCTAGTGATGGAGGAAAGAAGAATAATAGATTTAATGAAAAAAGAGGGAGGGCTCCTTATTTTTTCTCAAGAATTCTAAAAAAAGGACTTTGGGAGGCAACTAGTGAAAGAGCAAGGAAACTAGTTTTTTTTTTTTTTTAGAGAAACCGACAACAATTCCTGCAATATATATATATATATATTATAAAAAATTGAAGTTTCCTGCTTTTCTATTTTTTTCTTGCTACTTTCCTTTTGCCTTCCAATCGTACTCTCACCTACTATGTGATGTGTATTTTTTTCTCCTTTTGCGTTGGAGTAGGAGGGGGTAAATAAGAAGTGAATGGAAGTAAATGATTCTCATAAACAATAAAAATAGTAGCGAGTGAAGTTTCCTCTTTTTTGTGTGTGTAGTAATAACTCTTTTTCCCCATTTTTTTTTTGTGTGTATGTCTGTATGTCTGTAACAATTGCACTCGCTCAACCGTATAAGTATGTATGCATTTTACAGCTCATTCATGGTTTTCCCTTTCTCACCTTCCCCGCATGTCTGTGTGTATGTAAATGATATAAACGCAAAAGAATTACTGTAAGCACAAAAGGGGGAGATAATGAAAAAAAAAAAGAGGAGAGAGAGAGAGAGGATAATGGAAAGGGGAAGAGCGCGCAAAACAAAATGATAAATTAAAAAAAAAAAACAGGATAGAATGTTAAAAGAAGAAGAAGAGTAAGCCAAAAGAATGGTTCAGACTGGTATTGATACGAGCACTTGTCCAATACATCGTCTCTCTTTATCTCTCTCCCTCTCTCGCGCTTTTTATCACTTCAGTATTGAAAAAGGTAATGAAAAAAAAGGGTGCTTTGATTTCAAGGAAACATTGAGAGTACTGAATAAATGCGACAAAATCCAGTTTGGATAACAAATTCAAAAGTATATTGATGCATTTTTTCCCCCTTTCTCTCTTCGTTATTATTATCTTGTGGAGGATGTTTAAAAAAATAAAAATGTAGAGAATAGAAGCAAGGAGATCGAAGGGTCTCTCTTCTTCCCTTCCCTTTCCTTGCATTATTATTATTATTATTATTATTATTGCACAATCAAAAGCGAACTTTTTCGCCCTCTTTCTCCCATTTCCGTCTTCTGCCCCTTACTCGCACTCCGCCAGAAACTTTACAATAGGCAGAATGCTAAACGAGGAGGCAGAGGAAGAAGGGGTGGCGGCGGCGGCGCTCACATCCAGAAAGGACACGGTCACCTTGTGCCTCTCGTCGGTATTTTTGCAGTAGAAGTTGGTGTTGTCGATCCACTCCTCAAACGTAAACTTCCCCGTCTCTTCATTCACCTCCATCAGTGACGGCACCCCGCGCGCGCCGCCATTACCACCGGAAGAAGAGGAGCCACCGCCGACACCACGGCCGCCAGCAGCGGTCGTCCCGACGCGATTGATCACCTGATTCCGCGCGTCCTTGATCTCGCTGACGGAGCCGAGCGAGTGCTCGTTGTACTGCCGTGACAGGAGGCTGTTCTTCACCTGCTCCTCGAGAATCTTGCGGCAGCTGCGCGCCGTGTAGCTCGTGATGTCGTCGCGCTTCGTCGCCACTAGCAGAATATGCCGCAAGCAGCGGTGGCGGTTGTGGCGGCTGCGGTTCTTGTTCGCGCCGAAAGCCTGCGGGGACTGTAGGATGGAGAGAAGCAGCCCCGCCAGCGCCGCCGCGCCGTCGTTCCCTCCTCCACCTCCACCGCTGCCCCCTCCAACACCCCCACCGCCGCCGCCGCCGCCGCCGCTGCTAACATTGATATTGGCGCTGTTGTTGTTTATCGTGACGCTGTCCATCGTGATGACCAGCACGCTGCAGTAGCTGAGGTACGAAAAGAGGTTCCGCGTGTGGAGCAGCCGCCGATGCCCGGGGAAGTCGACCACGTCGTAGGAGCGCAGTTTATCAGCGATGGCGCGGGCGTTGTCACCATCACCCTCACCTCCCTCCTGATCCTGATTGTTACTATTGTTGTTATTATTCTTGTGCTTATTCCCTCCGCACAAGTAGACCGCGTAAAAGGAGCCATCGATTTTGCCCACGTTCTCCTCCATACTGACATGGGTACTGGGGAGTTGCGGCGGCGGAGTGTCACTGTTGTTGTTATTATTATTATTATTGCTACTATCACTGCCATGATGTGCTGTGGGGTGGGTGAGTTGGGCAAAAATGCAGCTCTTTCCCGCGTTCTTCAGCCCAAGCAGCAGCACGACGTTGCCATTCTTGTCGACGTTGTTTTTGAGGGAAGTCGTCTCCTGTTTCAGGAGAGACTCCATCCGACGGTTGTGATCGCCCGCACTGACGCCGCCGCCGCCGCTCCCGCCAGCGCCGCCGATGCCGATGATGTTGAAGCCCAGTACGCGTGTGAAGACGAGATAGACAACAAGAGCGCCAATGAGCAGCGCGACGCCAAGCGTCGTGTAACTCCCGCCGTCCGCATCGCTACCATTAGCGCCCTCACCACCAGCAGCAGTAGCAGCACCGCCGCCGCCGCCTCCGCGCGCGTCAATTCTTCCCCCACTTTGATGATTATTTTCTTGTTGTTGTGTTTTGCCAGTAACAGCGCTGTGGCTGGAGGGGGAGGAAGAGGAAGAGAGAGAGGGAGAGGCCCCGCCAACGCGGCCGCCTGCCTTTTTGTCTCTGCCTATCTTTTCCTGATGCGCCTGCGGCGGCGGTGGCGGTGGCGGCCAGGAAGATGAGGAGGGAGACGCGGAGCGGACTCCGCGGGGGGTCTGGGGGACAGCACTTTCCTCCGTGTCGGCGGCCGTCTTGCCCATATTATTATTACTACTACTACTACTATTCTTATTTTTCTTCTTATTCTTCTTCTTGTTGGTCGTCGTCGCCGTCGTCGCCGTCTTCCCCTTCACCTCACCGCCGTCCTTGGCGGGTGATACGCTCGCTGCCTTGGGGTCATTTGTTTCTGTCTGCGAGGAAGGGGAAGAAGAAGAAGAAGATGATGATGAAGACGAAGCTGTAGCGGGGGCAGCGGTGGCGGACGGCTTCTCTTTGCTCGCTGCCTTGTCAGCCTCCGCGGGCGGGGAATGGGAATGGTCATTCCCTCCGCTCTGCTGGTGCTTTTGCTGCTGCTGGCCTTGCTCTTGTTGTTGTTGTTGCTGCTGTTCCGGGGAAGAATCCGAATTAGTTGTTTTGCGTCCTGCCTCTGCGGGCGAGGGGGAGTGTTCGTTAGACATGGTTTCAGATTTTTATGCTTTGGGAATTCTTTTTTTTTACGTTCAATTTTTGTCTTCCCTTCGTTAATCGATATATTCAGCGTATTCTGTCTCCTACTCAATGATTTGACCGATAAGTAAAGATGATATTTCCTTGTGGTGGCATTATAAAGCAGGAGGGGAAAAAAAAAGATGAAGCAGTATTGCAATAATGAAGGGGGGAGAATAAGACAGGAGAGGGTGAGAGAGTGAAGCATAACTTCAGAATAAAAAGAGAGATGTTACTGACACACTCATCATAGCAAATAAGAAGCCTCAAGACGTATTTTATCAGGCTATAGAGGAGGGGAAAAATATATGTGCATCTCAGAACGCTTCAAACGTTAAAGAAATGGGATACAGCTAGCCTGATTACTTTCACATAATCTCATCTATTTTTGTCTCACTTTCAATATGCATATCATAGGTTTTTTTTGTGGGTGGTGATTGTTTTGTTTTGTTGACTTCTTAAAGATGAGAATGCAAACAGCCGACAGAGGTTTTATTAGATAAACGAGAAGAGAGAGAGAGAAAGAGAGAGAGAGAGAGAGAGAGAAAGAGAGCTCGTCTAGAGGAGATATGTGAAGAGGAGAAAATGAAAAAGAAGCAATAGTAAATAAAATTAAAGAAACAATAAAAGAAACGAGTGTTAAATTGTTTTAGAATTATATGCGGTATTCGGCATGCGCGCCCACACACACACGCAGATGCCTCGTTAAAAGACACTTTCGTACTGCAATGGTATCTTCGTGTGAGACTGAGCCCCCATGAATGTATTACGAATAGGCCTCAGCGCGGGAGGAGTAGCTCTCTCTATACATATGCGTCAAGCAATACTTTTTTATAAGCATTCAATCACAAAACCAGAGAAATAATGCGCGAAACGAAAGAAAAAAAAAAAACATAACCACTCATCTAACTGCGCATCGACTCGTACGCCTTGCGGATCTTACTCTGTAGCTGCTCGTAGTCCGGCAGCCCCGCCACCTCCCCGTAGGCGGCGAAGGTGACCGGGGTCTCCATCATCTGCGCGGTGGCGGCGCGGAGGCGCGGCAGAGTGATCGGTCCGCCCTCCCCCGCCGCGCCCGCATTCATACGGTTCATATCACCAACCGTTCCTTTCCCCGTCACGCCGTCGATGGTCTCCTGCGGGGAAATAATTACATCGTGCACAAGTAGGTTGAAGCCCATGTCCGACAGCAGCTGCTCCCGCCCCTCGCCCAGCAAGATCAGCTGCGAGCACATCTGATTCGCCGCCATGGTGAGGTGGTACGGCGTCACCCGCTCCGCGATGCTGGCGGCCTGCTCCACCATCACGTCGAACAGCCGCCGCGCGTGTTCGTGCGGGGCGCTGCCGTAGAGCCCCAGCAGGCCGCCGTCGCTGTACCACGCCGTGATGCACTCCATCCCGTGCAGCCCGTGCTGGCGGTTTAGCACCTCGCGGAACAGCTTCGACTGGAGGCCTTTTCCCGGGCCGCCGCTGGAGAAGGCGGTGCCGCCGCCCAGCAGCGTCTGGATGACCGAGTACACGTAGTACTGCGGGTCGCGCATCGGGATGCCCTGGAAGAAGAGACCCATGTGGGTGAGATTCTTCTCAGCGAACTTGATCATGCTGCCCGGGGCGTCGCTGTTCTGAAGCACCCGCAGCCCTCCCGTGTAGGGGTTCGGGTTCGCCGCTGTCACCCCGCCGGAGGTATTGCTGCTCTTGTCGTCGCTACCTTTTGCCTCCGGGGCAGCATCACTAGTAGTAGCAGTAGTAGCAGTGGCACCACCAGCAGCAGCATTCACACAAGTCGAAGAAGAAGAGGAAGAGGAAGAAGATGAAGTGGTAACGAGAGGGGGCACGTCCTTGAGAATAAAATCGTCAAAGTTCAGGTAGCGCTCGACGTCCGCGACAAAGGCGTCGTGGTCCGCGACGCCGGTGGCGGCGACCACGCAGCGCTCCGGCGTCGTGTGCCGCTTGTAAAATCGCACAAAGCTCTCCTGCGTCAGCTCGTCTAGCGCCTCTAGCGGCGGCACGGATGGGTGTCCGAGGCCCCTGCCGGCCCACCCGGCCTCGTGCACCATGTCAAACAAAAAGTTGGTGGCGTCGCGGCTCTGCAGCTCGTAGCGCTGCCGCGCGATGGCGACCGCCTCGCTAAAGGCGTGCGGGTCTTCAATGCAGGGGTGTAGCACCATGCCGTTGAGCAGCGCGAGACCCTCGGCCAGGTGCTGCACCGGCAGCATCATGAGGACCCCCAGCGCTTCCTTGTTGTTGGCCACCCGGAAGGCGTTGCCGAAGAAACCGATCGTCTCGGCCACCTCCTGCGCGCTGTAGATGAGGTTCGCGCGCTGCGGGAAACTCTCAAAGACGGCCGCGCTGCCCAGATTGCTCTCGTGCGCAGTAACAGGCGCACCACTAGCAGTAGCAGCAGCAGCAACACTGTTGCTGGTGGTGCTACGGCTGCCGTCCGCAGCGTCGGCGGAGGTGGAAGAAGTGTCAGCGCCCGCGGTGGTGTCAGAGACGACGGCGAGGGGGTGTCCGGTGCGCGCGGCCTCCGCGGCGCGGCGGTAGTAGGCCGGGCTGGCCGTCTCGAACTTGGTGCCGTTGAGGGCGAAGAAGCCGAGCCCCGCGGTGCCGCTGCCGTCGGGGGCCGTGATCACGCGCAGGCCGTTGGCGAGCCGCGAGACGGTGAACTGCTCCTGCGTGCGCGTGCTGACGGCGGCGCGGAGGGCAACGCATGCACGCAGCATCGAAATGTGTGTGGGTGTGGGTGTGAGTGGGTGGTTAAGGATGGGGAGGACGAGGTTCAGACGATAGTTTTGCTATTAGTGTGTAGGGGTGTGTGAAATGTAGTAGCGTGTCACCTTCCTTTCGTTTGTTTGTTTGTTTCTAATACTTCTTGTTTTAATCTTGCTTTTTCACTGATTTTTATTATTATTGCGAAGAGTGTAATAGTAATACTCTGTTTCACCGGTTTTTATTTATTTTTCCTTGACGTTTTAAGCGATCCAAAAACACAGCCTGTGATACTATCAAGTTTCTTTTTCAGATATAGAGGATTGAGGGCAAAGAAAAGAGGTAGAGAGAGGGAATGGTTAATGGACGAGAAAGAAAAACAGGGGCTGGGGTGTCATCAGCATGTATGTGTGTGTGTATGTGTATGAAACTGCTCTTGCTCTGAC
>JAQOSZ010000173.1:0-28903 GCA_030347455.1 Kentomonas sorsogonicus | reverse complement strand
GCGGTAGCGCTGAAGCCGCTGGAGCTGTTGCTGCTGCTGGTGGTGGTGGTGGAGGTCTTGCTGGTCACCGTTCGCTTTAGAGGGTGTGAGAGACGCATCTATGCTGTTGCTAGTAGGAATAGAACTGCTGTTGCTATTTGTGACGCTGCTCGGGGAGGAAGAGGGACGTTCGCAATTCTCGTGGGTCGCCGTGTGGGCTGCGTGCACCTGTTCAGTGGATTCTGCGCAGCGGTCCCTCTCCTCATCCTCTTGTCCGTCTGAACACTCTTCTGACAACCACTTTTTTCCATCCCGCTGCTGTTTTGGCTCTTCGCCCCTCTCATACCGTTGTTGTTGCTGCGTTGGTGGTGATTTCCTCCGCTGCTGCTGCCGCCGCCGCTGCCGCCGACACTCCCGCTGCAGCTCTCTGTATTGCTTCCACAAGCGCAGGCGGAGCCACACAGCGCCAACAAAGCGACTCAAACTTCGCCACAGCGCGTAGAAGCAGAGGAGAACGACAAGGAGCTCAAACACCAGCCAAAGCGCATCGCGCGTCAGCGACGGTGCCGAGAAGACATCGCTGCCATCACCACCACCACCATCACGGAGACCTTTTTCATTTGAATTTCTGCCGCTGCCCCGAGTACTTCCGCCGGCGGCTGGCTGGTAGAAACGCCTGTAGTGTAGGTACTCTCTCCGCGCCTGCCGCCACCGCCGCCGCTCCTCGGCTGCGAGGCGCGTCGCGTTTGCGTGGAGACTTCGCACGTGACGCAGATAGTCCTGCAGAGCGCCGCTCAGCTCCTCGTATGAGAGGCCCTCGGCGTTGGTTGTTGCTGTGGTGGTGATGGTGGATGAAGAGGTAGTGGGAGGAGTGATTTCGCGTGAGGAGGACATTGGGCGCCTGTCTATCTTGTATGTATGTTTGTATGTGTGTGTGTGTGTGTGTGTGTGGTGTGTGTGTGTGTGTGTGTGTGGTGTGTGTGTGCTGTGTGTACTTCTATTGATGCAGGTGAGACAGTGAAGTCATGTCTGTTGCTGCACTGGAGTTGGAGAGTAATAGAGGGTGGGGGGGGGGGGAAGAGAGAGAGAGAGAGAGAGAGCAAGATATTCAAAAGAGAGAGTGTAATACTTGCGCAACAATAATAATAGTAATAAAAAAGAATGACGACTGTCGTCCTCCTTAGTACAAAAAACGAGTAGGAAGATAACCGAACTACACGGAAGTATCTCCTGTCACATGTATCTTCACATTCTATTGGTTTCGCTTCGCATTGAATACAATATTCACTTCATTTTGTTAGGCAATGAATTCATCCATTCATTTTTTCTTTGGATTGGTCGAAATATACAAAAAAAAACTCTAAAGAAAGGAAACAAAACATGACTAGACAAATGTGTTTTGCAGCAAGGGAACGAAGGATAGTTGAAAAAAGACGTATGTGGAGAATTGTAATGTACAAATGTTTTCCTTCCTCACACTTGTTCATTTCCTCTTTTTTTTTTTGAAATATGTAAAGGATCACTACCCCACAGCATGCGCGCGCGCGTGTTTGTGTGTGCGTGTGATCTCCATAAAAGTAAACAAGCAAACAAACAAAAACACACAAAAGAAGGAGAAATGAGAGGATCACGTATGCCATATCTGACGTGAAGACTCAAATCTCGGCACTGGAAAAGTACGCCGCGCGCTTTTCCGCCTCTGACATGACCGCCAACGGCGTCTTCTGCTTTTGCTGCGACTGTTGTTGTTGTTGTGGCTGTTGTGGCTGTTGTTGTTGCTGTGACTGCGGCTGCAAAGTGGTACCGCCGTTGGAGCCCCCACTGGGCTGAACACTACCGCTGCCGCTGGCGTGAAAATGGCTCCTCTCCGTGTTTGCACCTTCGTCATTCTGCGGACTGTGACTAGAGTCATGTTCGTGGTCATGTTCGTCATGGTCGTGGTGGCGGTGGCGGTGGTGGTGGCTCGCCTCCTCTTCCGCCTCCCGCGCGGCGCGGCGCGATATGGTGCGTGGGGAGGAGTGCTCGGGCGGGTCTGAGGCGTCGTCGCTCAGGTTCGGACTGTCAACGTCCGCCGTCGCCGCGCCGGCGTCGTTGACGCCAGCAAACGTGTTGCTGCTGTTGACGACATTCCAGTTGCTGTTGTTGTTGTTATTGTTATTATTCGTGTTGTTGTTATCCATGGTATTGTTGTTACCCATGCCGGGAGCATTCACCTGAGTGGAGGAGCTCTTGTTAGCGCCTTGGCCGGGGGTGCTGCTGCTTCCGCCGCCGCCGCCGCCGGCGCTACTCTCCGGCATGTCACTCACATCACCGTATGTGCCTTCATCATCATACCGATTCGTGTGACTATTATCATGTGCGTTATTACTATTATGAATATTATGATTGTTGTAGTAGTTGTTGTTGCTACTATGCGCTATTCCCTTCTCAGGAGTCGTCACGGTGTTCGCGCCAGCGGCGTCGCCGGTAGCATTCACGGCGTCAGCACTCAGTAGCGGAGGTGGTGCGATTCCGCGACTGCCCATCGCCACTGCCGCCGCCTCCCCTCCTCCATTATCATGCTGTTGCTGTTGTTGCTGTTGTTGGTGGTGGTGGTGCTCGTTCCCTAACCCCTGCCCCTGCCCTCCGTGCTGCTGCTGCTGCTGTTGGAGCTGCTTCGCCTGCTGCCGGTACTCCGTCACCAGAGCGTCCATCACACGGACCGTCGCCGGAACGGTCGCCGGGAGCTGCCGCTGCCGCTGCGCGCTCAGCGACGACCACAGCGCGCGAAAGATGCCGTACTGCTCCGCCGCCTCCGCCGCGAGCCCGCTGTTCCACAGGGTGATGGCGTAGTTGAGGTGAAACAGCGGATCCTCCTCCTGGCCGTCGGCGGCGGCGCCGGCCTGCAGCGCGATGGCGCGCTCGTAGCACAGACACGCGTTGGGGATGTCGTTGAGGAGGGAGAGACACACGCCGAGAAACATGTACGCGGGCGGGTACACGCGTTTGCGGTACTCCTCCGCCGAGACTACCATGCTGTTCTTATTACCGCCCCCGTCTCCGTCGTCGTCTCCGTCGTCTCCGTCGTCGCCGCAGCCGGCCGCGTGACTGCGCTTCGCCTCCGCCTCCTGCATGGTAACAGCCGCGGAGAGGTGGTGGTAGGCGCTGGTGTAGCGCCCGAGCGCGAGGTACACAATACCGATGTTGTAGTTGGGCGTCCAGTCGAAAGGAAAAAGAAACAGCGACTTGCGCAGACACGCGATGGCGGCGTAATAGTTGCGCTTGCCGAAGAAGCACGCGCCGATGTTGTTCCACAGCTGTGGCGAGTCGGGCAGCTGCTGAATCGCGACACGGTACTTGCTGAGGGCCACGTCGTAGTCGCCGCCGTTCTGAATAATACTGGAGGCGGCCATGAGCGCCTGCGCGTGCCGCGGGTCGTACGTGAGACACCGTCCTAAATAATCAAAGGCGCGCGCGGGCTGCCCCAGCCGCAGCAGCGTGTGCCCCAGCAACGCCAGCAAGTCCGTGTTCTCCGGGCTGACGGCGAGCGCCTCCTCCAGCACGCCGACCGCCTGGTCCTCCTCTCCCGTCAGCAGCAGCACCTTGGCCAGCTGCACAAAGGTAGCGTCGTGCCGCTGGGCGGCCAGCGAGCGCAGGAACGCCTCCACGGCGTCCGCGTACTGCCGCAGATACACGTGGCACACGCCGATACTGTACTCGAGCTCCCAGTCGTCGGAGCGCCACCCTTTCGCGTGCCGCAGCGCCTGCGCGTCGCTGAAGACCTCCATTGCCTCGCGGTGCCGCCCTAGCAGGAACAGCGCGCGCCCCAGCTGCTTCTTGTTGGCCATGTTCTCGGGCGCGACGAGGGCGGCGGCCTGCAGCAGCGCCAGCGACTCGGTCAGCCGCCCCTCGCCGCGGTACAGCAGCCCTTTCACGTAGAGGGCGTACTCACAGGTGCCCTCCGTCTCGCGCAGCTGCGCCTCGATGACGCTCAGGCACTCGAGACGCTCCTCCCGCACGTACAGCTGGTGAATGTACCAGTTGCGCCGCTCCCGCAGCTCCTGCACCGCCGCCGCCGCCGCCCGCGTCTCTACACTCTGCAGCATCGTCTAATGGGTGGGTGGGTGGGTGGGGGGTGAATAGGGAATATCGTTTAAGAAGAGAGGAGGGGAGAGAGAGAGAGAGAGAGAGAGAGAGGGAGAGGTATCTCGAGCGGAGCTGTTGTTTCGTGTGACTATGTGTGTGTGATTGTGCGGCTGAAGGTTTGATGACAGTGGGCGGAGCGTTGATACGCGCGGATGAAGAAAAGAGAAATGAATAAAACGTCCTTCCTCGTACTAAGGGTGAGGTGAAGACAGTTTGTGCGCGCGACAGTAAAGATCGCGAGAGAACTGAGAAAGATAAAAAAATAAAAAGTAAGCAAACGGGGAGATTAATAAAGCAGGAAAAAAAAAGAAGCTGTAGCAGATCTATTTTGGAAAAGAATCACAGTTGAATTAAAAATAAACTGTGGCGGCTATGAGATAATAATTTACAATGATGGATGAAAAAAAAAGATGAATATGTATGTAGAATAGATGACTATAGACACACAGCCATACGACAAGAGGAGGGAGGAAAAACAACAACAACAGAATCAACACACAACTGTGTGTATTAGAGACTCAAGCAATCGCCCCTGCAGAGAGAAAAAAATGTATTAAAAGATACCTTTCAGTGTGTGTGTGTGTGTGTGTGTGTGTGTGTGTGTGTGTGTGGAGAGGAAGGATAAGGGGAAATAATAATAATAAAAGAAATGGTGGGTTTGGGTGACACTTGCGAAAAGCAAGTATTTTAGCACAGAAGAACATCAGCCGCAACAACAACAACAACTACAAGAAGGAATAGTGACAACGTTCAAGCGACAACCTGCATTCAGCAAACAACGTAATGGAGCTGTATCTTCCGTTTTTGACAAAAGCTTTTTTTTTGTTATTTGATGATTTTATACATATGTTCGTCTTTATTTGAGTGTTCGCTGCGAATGTATAGTGCTGTTGATGCATATGATATCGAAAAAAAAAAGAGTGTGTCGTAAATCCCGTGGAAAACAATATGATTGTAGTAAATGTATGTCAGAGAGGAGAAAAAAGAAAGGGGGGGGGGGGAGAAGAAGAACACAATAATGAATGAGGAAATGAGAGCGCAGAAACAGACAGACAAACAAAATAGATGAGAGAAACCAGAGAGCCCATTGAGAACGTCAGAAAGAAAGCGGAACACTAACATAAACGTTACCGAATCCACACGGCTAGGAGCAGCATCAGCAGCAGCAGTTAAATTTATCCATCTATTTATTATTTAATTTTTTAAATTTTATTCCTTGTTGTTAGAGGCTCCGGAGAAGTGTATCCCAGTGCAGTTTGGGCACCTGACGCAACAGCACCGCGTGCGCCGCCAGCAGCGTATTGCATTCCGTCGTATACGACTCTTTCTGACTCTGCCGAATGCCTCCATTAGTATGACCACCACCACTGCTGCTGCTGCCACTTGTTGCCGCTGCTGCTGCTGCCAGACTGCCGTACACTGCCCGCTGCAGCAGTGAGATGAGACTCGACAGAAACGTGCGCCATTCATCGTTACTGCTGACGCTATAACTACTATTATTATTATTGTTATTGGTGTTTGGAGGCCGCGGGGCACCCCGAATAGAGACGATACTCCCGCCGCTGCCGCTACCGCCGCTACTGGCCATCCCGCACGCCAAGGCAGAGTTCATGATACTTTCGTACTGGGCGAAGATATGTTGGACGAGGGCGAGCGCGGCCGGCAGCGGCAGAGGCACCAGCACCCGCCGCGCCCGATCGCAATCGTGCCGTTGCGCGGCGTCGCGCCCCGCCGTATCACCACTGTTGTTAATATTATTATTATTATTATTATTGTTGTTGTTGTTATTTCCACCCGTAAACGAAAGAGAGACGTCGGTCTGGCGCAGAATGTTGTACATGTACGCGGCGACAATCCAGCTCGTCTCGCGCGCGGAGGCGGCGTGGGCGGCGGCGCTGACGACGATTTTACGCACCAGCGCGGCGTGCGTTGGGGGCACCGCGCCGCCACTGATATTATTACTATTATTATTACTACTAATGTTGTCGCCGTTATTATTATTAATATTATTATTGTTATTATGTTGTTCAGGAGCCGCCGCGCCGCCGTGTCCGCTGATGGCGCTGTAGCGCATCAAGTCCACCAGCAGCGAAGGGCTGCGACCCACGCGGCGGAAGGTAAAGGAGCCTCCCGGACAAACCTCTTCATTATTATCATTATTATCATTATTATTGTTACCAGTATTGCTATTATTATTATCATTTTTATTGCTCTGCTCGTCGTCCGCGAGGGTCAGCAGCAGCAGCAACTCATTCTCAGCGCACAGGAAGCACGCGTATTGCGCCTCACACAGCCTCTGGGCGAAATAGTTGAGTGGTTCGCACTGTTGGAGGTTGCGGCAGGTGGGAAGGTCCAGCACTGGCGACGGCGACGACGGCGACTGTTGCTGCTGCTGCGAGGGGTCTCTGTCAGGATGCACAACTTCAGAGCGGATCGTTTCGCACACCATCTCGCACACGGCAGCGTAGGCCTCGCACCAGGGGTACATCACTGAATGGAGGAAGCGCCTCCGACGGGCGTTACTCTCTTTAATATTATTGTTATTGTTACTATTATTATTACTACTACTATTACTGCTGTTGTTGTTGTTGCCATCATACAGTTTCGCCAGCGCTGGTGCCACACCCGCCGGGAGCGCTCCATTTCGATCGCTCCTCGGATCGATATCGGTTTGACTGCCGTTGCTGTTTGAAGTGTTAGTAGTGTCGGTGGTGAGTGCGTCGAAGGCGTCCTGCGGGAGAGCCTTGAGGCGAATCGTGTCGGGTGTGTACGGCCGGCCCGCAATTTCCACCAAGGGAACGCCACTGATACCGCTGTTGCTGTTGTTGTTATTGTTGTTGTTGCTGATGCTGTTCTTTTGCCCGGCTGACGCCGCCGCCCCTCCGGCCAGAAAACCTGTAAAGGAAAACGGAGCGGGGCCGCCACCACCGCCGTTGTTGCTGTTTGTAATACTTCCACCGTTCACAAAAGCAGAGGACCCTTCCACAATGTCGAAAACGGTATCTTTAAACTCCGCGATAAACAGTTTGAAAACGGCCGTCACGAAGTCCCCGCGGAGGGCCTTCCCGTGCCGTACACACAGCAGCTCCCGCAGGGCGTGTGCCAGGTCCTTGGCGAGTTTTGCCCGTAGGTGCACCCGCGCCGCGCGGCGCATCGCAGAGAGAATCATCTCAACCCCCGCGGCGTCACTTCCAGTGCTGGTGGGCTGAAGATATCGTCGCTGCAGCAGCGCCGAGTACGTTGTCCACCCGCTGTACATGTGATCTTCGTCGTCGTTACTACTATTATTATTATTATTAGTATTGGTGCTGGCCTCGGTTGCTGCCAGGGCGGATTGACAGCTCTCAATGAGTCCGTTAAGGGCGCGTTTTTCGGCCATTTTTTCTCTCTTTTTTTTCTTTTTTTTTTGTATCTTGTTGAATGAATGCCTGGAGATTATATACAAGTGTATGTGTGTATGAGCGCACGAACCTATGCGTATGTGTGCGAGAGCAGTGAATATCTGGGAAAGAAAAAATCGAAGGAATACTGTTCTGTAGATAGATAGATAGAGAGAGACAGATAGAGAGAGAGGGAGCTGTTGTATTGACTGTCGAAACACAGTTGGGATTACAAGTGCGAAAGTAAGAACGCATTGAAGGCAGCAACCACGAATAACGCAAGAATGGGGATTGTAAAAGATTTTCATTTTGGTTTGAGGAAACAATACGATGATGGTTGTGACAATAAGATAGACAAAAAAAAAGAAAATAATAAGAACAGAAAGACACAGCGCCAGCAGAGACGATTATCTGTCCTGAGAAAAGAAAAATAAGAAGGGTAGAGATGCTGAAAGTGGAAAAAAAGGAGGAAGGCAGTGCTAAGAAATCGCATATATGATATAATAAGCACCACCAATTTTTAAAAGACTCTTGCGCTCCGGTTTTCAAGAGAAAAGAGCGATGATGGAGGAAATCAAAGGGAAGAAAAAGAAGGAGAAAACAAGCAGCAACCAGAACGAAAAGAGAGAGGGAGAGAGAGGGAAAGTGGTGGTGGTGGTGTGTGTGTGTGTGTGTGTGGGGTGAGAACGTTCAGTCACTCATTTTCTTCTTCTTATACCTCCCCTTCTTACAAGTTGCTCTTGCGAAGCACCCCAACACCAGCACCACCCTTGCTGCTGTTGCGGCTGCGGGTGTTGCTCCCCACCTCCGGCATGTACTTTCCCACAACGCGGCGCAGACGCCCGTAGCACTCGTCCAGGTCGTCGTTGATGAGGAAACCGTCGAAAAACGGGAGAAACAACTCTGGCGACGGCCACGGCTTGTCGTCGTCGCCGCTGCTTCCCGCTTTTGCCGCGCCTTCTTCTTCTTCTTCACTTCCTTCCTCTTTTTGTACGGCAGAGACGGCAGCGGCACCACCACCACCACCACCACCACCAGCTCCAGCGCCAGCAGCAGCGGCAAAAGCCGACCCACCACTACCACTCTTCCCACAGCAGGTCGTTGTGTTGCTGTTGTTGCTGTTGTTGTTGTGGAGACGGCGAGGATAATGCGGCCCTGCGATCTTGCCTGCGAGTGTTTTTCCTGACCCTCCCTCCCTGCCCGCCTCCGCCGCCGCCACCGCCGCGGCTGCGCGCAGTGCGTCACTCCACGCCCGGTTGCGTGTCATGCGGCTGGCGAGCGTCGCCTCTGTCTCACTGCGGCGCGCGACTAGGCGGGCGCGCAGCACCGCGAGACTCGGCGGCACCACCACCAGCAGCAGCACACGCACCGGGCCGGAGGCTGCAGTCGCCGCCGCCGCTGCCGAGGCTGCAGACTCCCCTTGACTCATTTCTTTCCCTGTTGCCGCTGTTGTTGTTGTTGCGGTTGTTGACAACGCAGAGCCGCCGAAAAAATTGTCGCCTGCGCGACCGGAAAGGGACTCGTTGTGTTTTTGGATGGAGCAGAGAATATTATACGCGCCGCGGAGGTCGGTGTCTGCCAGCACACAGTACCGTCGTGCCGTCGATGCACGATTACTATTATTATTATTATCGTTTGGATTTACCGTCATGGCACGGAAGAGTGACTCTCGCGAGGTGCCGTAGTACAAGTAGCGCCTCTTCTTGTCTTTCTCATTATTATTGTTAGAGTTATCCGCCTCGGCGCCCTTGTCCTTCCCTTCTCCCCCGCCAAGATCTGGCAACGCCATCGCCGGCAGGGGGGGAGGAAGAGTAGCAGCAGTAGTGGTAATAGAAGCAGCAGCGCCTCCGCTCACTCGGGGGATACCGCTATCACTACAATGGTTGCTATTGTTATTATTATTATTATTATTATTATTGCTAGTAGAAGAGAACGACGGTAGAGGAGCCGTCCCTGCGACTGCCGTGTTTGCTATCGGGAGCGGCGGGGAGGCCAGCCACCGCCGCCGGCGCCGGACTTGGTAAAGACCGGCAAGAAGGCTCTCGATTTCTCTCCTCGCGTGTCGCAGGAGCTCCTCCTGTCCCCCCGCCGCTGCCGCCGCTAATAATGGAGACTCCTCTTTACTACTACTACTGTTATTACTATTATTATTAGTATTAACAGTAGTAGTATTCCTGGTGGTGGTGCTGGTTGATACCTCTCTCACCGCTGTCTCGCAGCCGCTTCCGGTATTGTTCGCACTTGCATTTTTTTCTTTTGTTTTTGTTTCTGCTTCCGTTTGTGCCTGTGTTACACTGGAATCCATATTCTTCTCAGAAGAAGTGACTTTTGTTGGGCTTTGCCGCTGATTATGATGGTGGTGCTGCTGTTCGCTTTCCTCGGCCGCCGGGCGTATTTCCATGCGAGAGTACTCTAGAAAATCGCCACGGCGCGCCTTTTTCTCAAACTCCGCGGGACTCACAAAAAAGTAGGCCTCGCCCTCCTTTTCCCCCGCGCGCGGCCGCCGCGTGGTGTGACTGACGGAGAAGGTGAACAGGTGTGGGTAGTCGCGCTGCAGGCGCAGCAGCAGACTGCTCTTGCCGCCCCCCAGCGGACCTGTGAAAATGATGAGATCCATTTTGGGTACTAGTTTTTTTGTTTGTTAAATCAACTCTTTTGAATAATTTTGAACAATTTACTTTTTAAAAACTGATAGAATATATATTTCAATTTTATCAAAGGAAAAAGAAAAACAAACAAAATAAATGATTATGGGGTTATTTATCTATGAAGTGTGTGTGCTTTTTTGAAGACGAGAAAATAGTACAAAATTTGAGTGATTTTATTTCGTGTAATAGCTGGAGATATATATTTTCTTTATTCTTTTGATTGATTTTATTCTTTTGATGTTCGAGATGAAATACTTTTTCTTATTATTATTTGTAGATATATATGTGTTTTTTTTTGTGTGTGTTTGTGGAGCAAATATTGAATGATAGTTAGAAAAGTAGGCCGTTGCTGGGTATGATGGGCGAAAGGAGTGAGTTTGCGCGCGAGATGGTAGCAACCAGAATAACAAATGAAAAACAGAAATAGAAATCAAACAATCACCACACAAATTTCACAGGCACCACCAACGAAAAAAAACAACGAAAACATCAGAAAAAGACCACATTTGCGCTGAATGAATGAATGATTTTTCTTGTGGTGGGAACAGTAATGATAAGGGTAAGAGACCTTGGAAGCGCTGCGTCCTCCCCCCACACACACAACCTATAACACATCCTCTGAATACTGAATACACATTTTTTTTTTTCTTGCTATATATTTTTTGTTGAATGTTTAAACGCGTGAACGTATGCGCGAGTGTAACACAATTGAGACGTTGAGAAAGTAATAACAGGTAGAGAGAGAGAGATATTAGAAAGGAAAAACACAAAAGGAATGTTATGTATGATACTTGAGAGATGAGGGGTGTGAAAAAATAAAAGGAAAGCGGAAATAAGTAATATATGCAGTCAGATGGAAAAAAAGGGGGGGGGGGATATATGCAAAAGGTAGAAAGTTGGACAGAGAGATAGACGGAGAGAGAGGAGAGGGGGAGGGAATAACGACGGGGAAAAAGAGAAACAAACAAACAAACAAACAAAAAAAAAAAAAAAAAAAAAAAAAAAACAAGCAGGCACGAGAAAAGTGTGAAGCGGAGGAAGCCATATATACATATATTTGGATATGATCTAGAAGAGTGGTACAACAATACTAATGGGCGTGAATGAGTGTTGCCCATTACAGTTGTCACACACACTGTCTCTCCCCGCTTTCTATGCGTTCTGACAATATACACACATATATATATATTCCTGCACTCTTGAGTCCGCTTGTCTGTTTCTTGCGTATTTGTTATTTTTATTTTTCCGTTTGACCCCTCACATCCCGTCTCTACTCCGACCACAGCTCAAAGAAAGAAGCATTGAATGATGATAATTGAATAGAGGTGAACATGAAAAAAATAAAAGAGTATTCTCACTACTATTCTTATTCTTATAATAATAATTATGATTACTGCTCTTTTTACTTCTTATTTTATTTTATTTTATTTTATCTTCTCCCCTCCCGTTCATTAAACCTTCTTGACAATTTGCACCACGTCCTCGTCGTCCAACAGGTGGTCCTTCCCCACACGCTGCGGCTGGTGCTTCACGGAGCTCCCCCACACCCACGCGTACTTGAAGTTACTCATCAGCTGCCGGTGAATGCGGTTGCAGAACTTCTCGACCGTCGGCTGCGGCGTGCGCTTGAGAATGACGGGCTCGTCGTAGTCCGGCACCTGCCCTTTTGGCTTGGTGTAGACGCGGATGAAGTTGAGGTGGTCCCAGATGCACTCGAGCAAGCCGTCCATGTTCCAGTTGTGGTGCGCCGAGATGGGGCAGTTGTGCGGCAGCCGCGCGATGATGTCCAGCTCCTCGATACTGATTTGATCGATCTTGTTGAGCACGTAGATGCACGGGATGTAGAGGCGGTTGCCCTCTATCGCGTCGATGATCTGATCCGCGTCGTAGTCGCCGCGCAGCACAATGTCGCAATTAGCCATGCGGTACTCACTGAGGATCGTCTTAACTGTCTCATGGTCGACTTTAGTGAGCGCGCAGGTGCTGGACACGGTAATCCCGCCGCGCTCCTTCTTTGTGATGGTGATGTTCGGCGGCGTCTGGTTCAGCCGGATGCCGAAGCCGTCCAGCTCGCGCTCAATAATGAGCTTGTGCTGCAGCGGCTTGGCCACGTCGAGCACGATGAGAATCAGCGAACAGGTGCGCGCCACGGCGATCACCTGCCGCCCGCGCCCCTTGCCGTCCTTGGCGCCCTCAATGATACCGGGCAGGTCCAGCATCTGCAGCTTCGCGCCGCGGTAGCCGACGATCCCCGGGACGCACGTGAGGGTGGTGAACTCGTAGGCGCCCACCTCGGAGAAGGTGTTGGTGAGCTTGTTCAGCAGCGTCGACTTGCCGACGGAGGGAAACCCGATGAAGCCGATGCGCGCGTCGCCGGTCTTTTGCACGTCGAAGCCGTCGCCTTTGCCGCCGCCTTTCTTTGACTCCGAGGAAATGAGCTCGCGCTTGAGTTGCGCGAGGCGGGCCTTGAGGGCGCAGACGTGGGCCATGGTGGCCTTGTTCTTCTGCGTCCGCGCCAGCTCCGCCTCAATGTCGTTGATCTTCTGCAGAGCACTCATCTTTGCGCGATGTTTATTTATTTATTTATTTATTTATATGTTTGTGTGTTTATGCGGGTATTTTATAAGTTTTTTTTTGATTCAAAAGTTCTTTTTTAGAAATTTATTTTATTGCTTATGACTTGAGTTTGAATTCCTTATTTTTTTTTTCTCTCCCGTAGTTCCGTATGCTCGCTTTATTCTTATGTATTATGTATAAATATATGGTTCCCTAATACGGTGATCTGCCGAGGATAAGGGTGCGCGTGTGAAGGTGGCGGAACGAAGGATATATGTATACGAACCAGTGTCGTTGGGTACGCGGGACGCAACCTAGTTCTTCTCAAAGTATCGAAAGTAACACGAAAGCGTTCTCCTTTATTACACACACACACACATACATACACACACACACACACACACAGACACGCACGGTGACTGGTACTATATTTCACAGACCGGCAGAATCAAGGAAGTGGCGTTTGAGGGTGGTAAAGTAAAGAAAATAGACGAGAAGGAGAGGAAAAGAGGCTTGCGTGAGAGTGCGCGCAGCACTATTTGGGGAGGGGGGGGGGAGGGAAGCGAACAGGTGACAGAGCGAGACTAACTCCATGTGGTCCGAGGGTTCTCTGCTTGTCGACACGTACTCCTCCCTACGTGCGTGCCGCACACGCACACTTTAGACATGAGCGTACCGCCCCCGCATGCACTCGCACATAGACAGCCAGCTGCCCGTCTTGTGTAGCGGTGCGGTGGGCAGGTCTCAGATAGATAGATAAAGAGAGAGAGAGAGAGAGAGAGAGAGAGAGAGAGAGAGAGAGAGAGTAACTCTTTTATGACGATGCCGACCTCGAGCAACGATGAAATACTAATAATAATAAAAGAAGGAAAAGAAAGAAAGAAGGGAAGGAGTGAGAACGCGCAGTGCAGAGCGATTGCGACTCTTCGTATCGGGGGATCAGGTGGGCGGGACAAACAAAGGGTGAGCAAGGATTAGCTATTCTCAGAAGAGAGGAAAGATCCCGTGACGTCGTGACTCATTCACAATCAATAATCTGCGATTCACTACTAGATATAAGTATGTAAATAAGTGTGTAACCGCGCACTCACACCCGTAAACAGCAGCTACAGTGCGTGTGTGTGTGTGTGTGTGCGCGCGCGTCTGTGTATATGCGGCGCCCCCAGTATGGCGCACGCAGAGAGGTGTCATGACGATAATTAGTGCCAGTACACCATATCGTCCAACTCCTCATTCACCCGAGCCGTCTTGGTATCGTCATCATCGACACCCGCGAACTCTCCCCAGTCGGTGCAGTTGTCGCTGTGAACGACAACATCGAACGTGCGGCTCCCCCGGCGGCGGTGCATCTCGCGGAGGTCGGCGACGGTGTAGTCGGTGTGCTGAAAGTGCAACGCCCTCATACGCTGCGGGAGGTGCGACACCCACTCGAGGCTGCGGGTCGACAGCGGGGGGAGGTAGTGGAAGCCCAGCTCTCTCAACGCCGGCAGGTGGCACAGCACGCACGCCGCCAGCTCGTAGGCGTCGTCGGCAGGGATGGTAAAGTGCTCGTTGTCCCATGTCTGCTTCACTCCCTGACAGTTATAGTATACGTGATTTACTTTGGTCTCGCCCTTGAGCAATTCCCGCATGGCGAACCACTCAACGGGGCCGCCAGGGCGCAGCGCCAGAAACAGATTGTACAGACCCTCCCCGGCAGCGTAGGAGTTACTGTAGCTAGTAGCTTTCTTGCCCAGGTGCTCGCGGCGCAGCTCACTCATGGACAACCCGCGGGCGGCGAAGACAGCCTCCGCACGGGCGGCCTCGCGCGCGGAGACTTGCTTCAATGAGGCTTTCCACTGCGGGCCCTGCAAGTCGCAGCGCTCCGCCTCCTCCTCGTCCAGCAGCCGTCGTCGCACCGCCGCCTCCGCGTGGAGAAGATACTCCAGTATCGCGGGCATGCAAGCATCCACGGCCCTCCGCAGCCGCCGCCCCTCCGCTTCCACCCGATTGCAGCGCGCCGGCCATTCTTTTTCGGGAAGGCGCGCCGCCGCCACCGCCGCCATCTCCTCCGTCGTCTCGCGGAGCTCTGTCCGCACCCTCCGTGCGCTGCGGTGGCGCCGGCGACGCTTCTGGACCTTATTTCTGGAAACGCCACCAGCGCCCAGCTCTTGCACCGTCGCCAGCTGCGTCGCACTGCTCTTCTTATTAGCGCTGCCGCCGCTGGACACCGCCAACGAAACCCGCGTTACGGGATATGGGTACGGCACAGTGGATACGGCTATGTCCATTCGCACCGCCCCGCCCGCCACAGACTTCGCCCTGCTGCCTGCCGCCCTCGCTGCGTTGAGCTGAAGTGGACCCGCAACGGCGGCGGCGGCGCGCGTCTGAATCCGGCGCAGCATCCTGGTTTACAAGGAACGAGACAGAGGTCGAAACCCAATCAAAAAGCAGCGACGGCGGCGAAGCAGGTAACGGAGGATTTGACAGACTTCTTCTTGTTCAAGCTTGTAGAAGTAGACAGGCGGCCCTATTTTTCACTTGTTTTTTGTCCAATGCGCTAAGTTATCAGAGCTTGTGTGTTTCTCTTCTTCCTCCTTTGTATATGAAGAGGCTGCGGAACAATCAATGAATTATCAAGAAAGGGTCTGGAGCGAACAGAGAAAGAGGGGAACAGGCGAGATGATACCGAGTGCGCAGATATATATATATATAAACTGAAACAAAGGGAGCAGGTAACCGCATCTAAAGCAAATCAGTACGCGCGTGTGAAGGTGGCGGAATGAAGGATATATGTACACCAACCAGTGTCGTTGGGTACGCGGGACGCAACCTAGTTCTTCTCAAAGTATCGAAAGTAACACGAAAGCGTTCTCCTTTATTACACACACACACACATACATACACACACACACACACACAGACACGCACGGTGACTGGTACTATATTTCACAGACCGGCAGAATCAAGGAAGTGGCGTTTGAGGGTGGTAAAGTAAAGAAAATAGACGAGAAGGAGAGGAAAAGAGGCTTGCGTGAGAGTGCGCGCAGCACTATTTGGGGGAGGGGGGGAAGGGAGGGCGAACAGGTGACAGAGCGAGACTAACTCCATGTGGTCCGAGGGTTCTCTGCGCGTCGACACGTACTCCTCCCTACGTCCGTGCCACACACGCACACTTTAGACATGAACGTACCGCCCCCGCATGCACTCGCACATAGACAGCCAGCTGTCCGCCTTATGTAGTGGTGCGGTGGGCAGGTCTCAGATAGATAGATAAAGAGAGAGAGAGAGAGAGAGAGAGAGAGAGAGAGAGAGAGAGAGAGTAACTCTTTTATGACGATGCCGACCTCGAGCAACGATGAAATACTAATAATAATAAAAGAAGGAAAAGAAAGAAAGAAGGGAAGGAGTGAGAACGCGCAGTGCAGAGCGATTGCGACTCTTCGTATCGGGGGATCAGGTGGGCGGGACAAACAAAGGGTGAGCAAGGATTAGCTATTCTCAGAAGAGAGGAAAGATCCCGTGACGTCGTGACTCATTCACAATCAATAATCTGCGATTCACTACTAGATATAAGTATGTAAATAAGTGTGTAACCGCGCACTCACACCCGTAAACAGCAGCTACAGTGCGTGTGTGTGTGTGCGCGCGCGCGTCTGTGTATATGCGGCGCCCCCAGTATGGCGCACGCAGAGAGGTGTCATGACGATAATTAGTGCCAGTACACCATATCGTCCAACTCCTCATTCACCCGAGCCGTCTTGGTATCGTCATCATCGACACCCGCGAACTCTCCCCAGTCGGTGCAGTTGTCGCTGTGAACGACAACATCGAACGTGCGGCTCCCCCGGCGGCGGTGCATCTCGCGGAGGTCGGCGACGGTGTAGTCGGTGTGCTGAAAGTGCAACGCCCTCATACGCTGCGGGAGGTGCGACACCCACTCGAGGCTGCGGGTCGACAGCGGGGGGAGGTAGTGGAAGCCCAGCTCTCTCAACGCCGGCAGGTGGCACAGCACGCACGCCGCCAGCTCGTAGGCGTCGTCGGCAGGGATGGTAAAGTGCTTGCCGATCCATGCATCCCCCTGTCCCTGCGTGTTATACAATACGCCTATTACGTCGGTTTCGCCTTTAAGCAGCTCCCACATGGCGAATCTGTCGACGGGGCCGCCGGGGCGCAGCGCCAGAAACAGATTGTACAGACCCTCCCCGGCAGCATAGGAACTTCTGCCAGTAGCAGGTCCCTTGCCCAGGTGCGTGCGGCGCAGCTCACTCATGGACAACCCGCGGGCGGCGAAGACAGCCTCCGCACGGGCTGCATCGCGGGCGGCAACTTCTTCTGATGAGGCTTCCCACTGCGGGCCCTGCAAGTCACTTCGCTGCTCCTCCTCCTCGTCCTGTAGTTTCTGTCGCGCCGTCTCCTCCCCCAGTAGCTCCAGAGCCGTGGCAAAGCTCTTGTGGGCGAACTCGCGCGCCTTACGGCACTCTTCCTGCCATTCTTTCTCTGAAAAGCGCGCCGGCGCCGCCACCGCCATCTCCTCCGTCGTCTCGCGGAGCTCTGTCCGCACCCTCCGTGCGCTGCGGTGGCGCCGGCGACGCTTCTGGACCTTATTTCTGGAAACGCCACCAGCGCCCAGCTCTTGCACCGTCGCCAGCTGCGTCGCACTGCTCTTCTTATTAGCGCTGCCGCCGCTGGACACCGCCAACGAAACCCGCGTTACGGGATATGGGTACGGCACAGTGGATACGGCTATGTCCATTCGCACCGCCCCGCCCGCCACAGACTTCGCCCTGCTGCCTGCCGCCCTCGCTGCGTTGAGCTGAAGTGGACCCGCAACGGCGGCGGCGGCGCGCGTCTGAATCCGGCGCAGCATCCTGGTTTACAAGGAACGAGACAGAGGTCGAAACCCAATCAAAAAGCAGCGACGGCGGCGAAGCAGGTAACGGAGGATTTGACAGACTTCTTCTTGTTCAAGCTTGTAGAAGTAGACAGGCGGCCCTATTTTTCACTTGTTTTTTGTCCAATGCGCTAAGTTATCAGAGCTTGTGTGTTTCTCTTCTTCCTCCTTTGTATATGAAGAGGCTGCGGAACAATCAATGAATTATCAAGAAAGGGTCTGGAGCGAACAGAGAAAGAGGGGAACAGGCGAGATGATACCGAGTGCGCAGTTAAAAAAAAAACTGAAACAAAAGGCGCACCCAACCGTATCTAACGCAAATCAGCACGCGTGATGGGAGCATCACGATAACGTAGGGTGCGCCAAGACGGTTAGGTGGCGGGAAACAAAGAAGTACTGATAGACGTTAACCAGTGGAAAGAGGCGCCAGAAACAGAGCTCACACGCACGGGTCATTTTGCTAGCAAGCGGATACACGCAGAGAGAGAGAGAGAGAGAGAGAGAGAGAGAGAGAGAGGTTCGGAAGAGATGCGACGAAGCGCACTTTTCATCAGCAGAGACAGCAGCAGCAGCGCACCGAAACCAGGAAAACAATAAATGGGCTTCAAAGATGCAAAGAGTAGAAGCAAACAAGCACATATAAGCCACGTAAAAACCGAAGAGCAGACTGAAGATGCTCAACTCCCTTTCCTGACGTTTGAGATGGTAACAGAGAGGGTCGGGGGTGAGAGTTCGCAGTTGGTTCACTTTATTATTTGTTTGCTGAGCAAAGAGGTAGAATTAGAAATTTTGCACCTCTGTTAAGTAGCACCGCTCCACTCACATATATTTCAGCATTACCGTAGAGTGCGTCTAGGTTTGCTTAACTAATCATCCTTTTTTGGATGCTCCTTAGTTTTTCTCCGTTCCCCCACAAAAAAAGAAAAGGGTACGTGAAAAAGTTCCGCTACTCCATACCGTGACGGCCGACGGCACAAGATTCAGTCGCACCAAAATATAATCCTATCGCATTCTTCGTTGAGCTGGTCCCGTCTTTCCCACACATCGTCCATGTGGGCGTACGCGCCCCAGTCGGTGCAGTCGGAGGCGTGGAGGTCGATGGAGAGCAGCTGCGGGCAGCGCTTGTACAGGGCGAGGAGGTCGGCGACGGTGAACTTGGTGTGGAAAAGCGCCAGCACCGTCACTGTCCGCGGAATGCCCGACAGCCACGCGCGCCCGTCAGGGGACGACAGCGGCGGGAAGTGATACACACGCAACGATTGGAGGTCCGGCAGGTGGCGGAGGAGGCGATGGAGGAAGTCGTACGCGCTGGCGGCGGAAATGACCTGGATGCTATCGCCGCGCTCAGTATCCGGCGCTACAGGTGTGGTAGTGGTGGTAAAGTGTAGATCTCTCACCTTTCGTTCCTGCGCAAGCAGCTTGACCATCGCGGCGTCGGTGGGGAAGCCCACGTCACACAGCGCGAGGTACAGCTCCCACAGGCCGCGCGCGACGGCGGCCGCGGCGAAGTGGCCCAGAGACTGGCCCCTCCACCTCCTCGTCAGGTACCGACACTCGAGCTCCTCGCGTGTGCAGTCCAGCGCGCGGCACAGCCACTGCAGCTGGACGGAGGCGCCGCGCTCCACAGCCTCCGCAGCGGCGGCGGCGCCTCCGTCCTCGGCCGACCGGGCGGCGGCGACGGCGCTGCGGTACATGTCGGCACGCGTTGCGTGTGGCCGCGCGGCTGTCTCCGCGTCCTGCAGCCGACGCCGCGCCGCCTCCTCCGCCCCCGGCAGCAGCTCCAGAGCCGCAGGTAGGCAGCAGTCGACCATCTCCCGCAGTTGGGACATCTCCTGCTCCAACCTGCCGCAGTGCTCCCGCCATTCTTTCTCTGAAAAGCGCGCCGCCGCCGCCATCTCCTCCGCCGTCTCGCGTAATTCCGTCCGCGCCTCCTCCAGCTGCTCTTGAAGGCTGTCCCGCTCTTTACGCAGCTTCTCATTCTCCTCCGTCAGCGCCGTCATCTGCGCGGCCATTCTCTCCACCGTCTGTTTCTGCTTTTCGTTTTCGCAACGGGCTTCCGCGAGGGCCGCTTGCAGCCCCTCAACGGTGTCAGCGCTGGCATGGTCGCGACCGCTGCTGCTGCGGGTGCCAATCATGGTGGGCGTCTCCCTGGGAAAAACAAACAAACAAACAAACAAACTGCGAGCAAACAACCGTAATTCTGCACTGCGCCGCGCCGTGATACACTCGTTTGTGCTTTTAACAATTCTTGGATTTCCAGAAGTGGAGGTGCCTCTTTATTTGCTCGAATTGAAAATGGTGCGAGATCGTCTCAAAAGAGTACAGGTAGTGTGAAGAGGTGAGAGGGCAAGAGATACAATCGAGACGGTTTATTTGAAAATGGCAGAGGCGCAAACATACCACAAAACAAGAGAGAAGAGGAAGGAGGGCGGTAATGTGTGTGTGTGATCAGTACTCGCCACGCGCTTTGAGAGAAACATGCACACGGCACGCCACATCATAACTTCTACACGCACAGGTAAATGAAAACTGTTTGATAGTGGAGCAGGACCATGAGCTTGAAACGCACACACACACACACACAGACGCAGACACAGACACGTGAGAATTTATGTCACGATCAATAGTTGTTTATGAGTCTTCTTTTCATTTTCCGTTTTTAGGCGGCTGTAGAGATCGACAGTAGAGTGCACCTATTCTGGATTTGCCACTGGCGCTGACGAGTCGGACGAGGGAAGACGCGTCTAATCAAGAATAATACAGTATCCTTGAGAGATGCTTCAACAGCAGCTGAGGACGTGATCGTTTTTTTTCTCCATTTTTCTCCCACTTTTGTATCAAGGCGAGCAACAGTGGAAAGAAAGAAAAGACCTATCTCTCTCTCTCTCTCTCTCTCTCTCTTCTTTTTTTTTTTTTTTTGTCCCATTTGTTCGCGTGCCAGGTCAGCACTGGCGGCTCAGCAAAACCTCCAGCAGCGGCTCAAGAGAGGCCACGAGGCCAGCCAGCAGTCGCGCGCGCCCGCGCAGCGTCTCCCGCGCATACACCACACGCTCCTCCGCCTCCGCCTCCGCCCATTCCCCTGTTACCACTCCCGTCGCTGGCGCAACAGCAGCGGCGGTGGCGGTGGTGGAGGAGGTGGAGGCATTCCCCTCGCTGCTGCTGCTCTCTGCTGCGACACCCAACTCCCGCAGTAGCATCTGCACCCCCGCCCCGTGCGATGCTGCCGGCGACACCGACACCGACACAGCAGCGGCGGCTGCTGCTGCGGCGGCGGTGCACTGCCGCTCCACCTGCTGCAGTTGTGCGAGAAGCAGCTCCAGAAGCTGCGCCAGGGCTCGCAGGCGCTCCCGAACAGCGTCTCGCACCCGCCGCTGCTGCGCCGCCGCCGCCGCCGCCAAGCGCCCTGGACTCGCGGCCTCGTGGGCGGCGAGGGCGGCCTCGGCGGCCCGCAGCAGCGCCTCTGCATCGTCCGGTGTGCTGCCGCCCTCTTGGTGCTGTGACGAGCGGTGACGCTGTTTCCGTTTGCTGTTGCTGCTGTTGCTTCTGCTGCTGGCGCTGCTGTTGTCGTGGGAATCGATGTCATCGGTGTCGCTGCTTCCGCAGCTCCCAGTGCGTTCTGTCACCTTCTTTCGTCTCTTGCGTCGTCGCTCACCGCCGCCGCCACCACCGCCGCCGAGGCCTGCGCGGGGGCTCTTTACTGCCGCCGCCGACTTCCCCCGCGTGGTCACGTGAGTGGGAGCGCTGCCTCTCCGTCTCGACCCTGCCTTTGCCACCGTCGGCGCCGCCGGTCGCACCGAGGAGTCCAAATCGGGGATGTACGAGGGGGCCACGGCCGACGACGGTGCCACCCACGGCCGGGCCTGGGGCGTCTTGCCGCCGCCGCCGCCGCCGCCGCGCCGACCGCCGTGGCTGGCGGAGACGCTGCTCCCCCGCCGGCGCCGCCCCACGCTACTACTACCGCGACTGCCAGCGCCGCCGTCACCGTGCTGCTTGCCGCGCCAACTCCCCCCGGAGCGACTTTCCTGCAGCTCGCCGTCCTCCTCTTGCTGCTGCCGCTGCCGCTGCTGCTGCTGCTGGAGGAGGAGTCGCAGGGCGTCGCAGCGGTCGCGCAGCCGCCGGCCCGCCGCCTCCTCCGCCGCGCGCGCGGCCCACACGCGGTGCAGCGCCAGGCGCAGCGTCAGCTCCGTCTCCTCTAGCTGCCGCACCACGCTGAGCACCACACCGCGCGCGGGACGGAAGAGCGGCTCCGTCAGCAGCGCCGCGAAGCGGCAGTCCCGCAGGAAGCGCGCGTGCGCCGTCGCCAGGTCGACGCCCGCGCCCGCGCCCGCGCGCCGCACCACCTGAGGGCTTACGGAGAGAGCCGTGGCGCGGTGCGCGGCGGCGGCGGCGCGGCAGCGGTCCCAGAAGAAGGCCTGGAGGTGCCGGAGCGCCTGGCGGCTGCAGCTGAGGAGGAAAAACACGTCGGGGACGCCGCACTCGTGGCTGAGGCGCCACACCTGCGTCTGCAGCCGCTCCGCCGCCTTCCAAAAGAGCGCCGTGCAAAAGAGGTCCTGGTAGTCACGCAGGAATCCCCGCGGCAGCAGCGCCGCCATCCCGCTCGCCGCGCCGCTACTGCTGGCGGTGTTGCTGCCGCCCACAGTCGTGCCACCGCCGCCGCCGCCGTCGCCTCCTCCAGCCTCAAAGGCCGGCAGACGGCTGCACAGGAGACGCGACTCGGCCTCATCGACGTCGCGTATGCGGAGCGTCGCCAGAAAGGAAACAGGAGACATGAAGCGCGCGCCGGACACTCCGCCGCTGCTGTTGCTCCTGCCAGCCGCAGCACTACCCGCTGCGCGACCGCCGCCCCCGGTGGCGGCGGCCTCCTCCGTCATGGCCCACTGCAGCTCCTCCGCGCCGCCTCCCGCCCCTTGCCCCTCCCCCTCCCCCGCCTCCGCCCACCAGCGGGCGACCTCTGCGCTGAGGCGGGCGGCGACGGAGCGCCAATAGTCGACGCGCGCCGCCGCGTGCAGCTCCGCCTGCATCGCTGCCGGGGAGCCGTAGTAGGCGAGCTCGTCTTCCTCTTCCTCATTGTCGTCACTGTATTCACCCCCCGCGCGCCACTGCTCTTCGCTGCGTTGGCGGGAGCGCGACCCGAGTGGGGCTGGCGACTCTGCTTTCCCCTGGCGTCCCTGCCCCCGCTGCTGCCGCTGTTGCCGCCGTCCCCACTCGTCCTCCAGCGCCACGAGCACCGCCTCCTCCACGGTCGACTCGTAGGCCTCGTCGATGGCGTCGGACCACACGGCGCTGAGGGCGGCGGCGGCGCGGGTGTTCTGCAGCAGCAGCACCTCCATTAGCTGACTCGTCAGTGTGTGCAGCGGGCCGAACGGGGGCAGCAGCAGGAACTGCAGCGCTTTGCGACTGATAAAGTCCCGCACGCAGCGCCCCAATTGTAAATAGTAGTGGGAGCACCGCAGCAGCGCCGCCGTTTGCTTTTCCGACAAGGCCAGTGTCTCGACACTACCACTCGCGTTTATGCCACTAGTGATACTCTTGCGAGATGGGCTGCTGCTGCCATCAGCAGCCGCGCCGCGCGCCGCGTATCTGTCGCTGTCTCCGACGCGCCTGCTGCTGCATCTCCCTGTCGTCTTTCCTTTTCTCCTCGCCGTGCTGTCAGAACCGTCGTCGTCGTCTTCGCCTCCGCCGCCGTTTGTGCGGTGCCCGCCGCTCCTCCTGTTGCCCCACTGCTCCTCTACCGCCTTTGAGCAGGAGGGGGACGACCATGCATGCGGCGCGCCTAGAAAAATGGCGTCCAGTCGGTCGTCGGTCAGCACGCGAAACGCGGAAAGAGTATCGCGCCACTGCTGCTGCTGTGATGGAGGGCATGTCTGTCGCGTGCCGGGTGCAGCGGGCGGCGAGACGTCAAGGGCCGTGTCGAAGAAATCCAGCGTCAGGTCCTCGTACCAGGAGGTGGTGGAAAAGTACCGCCAACGCTGCTCATCCTCCTCCTCTTCCTCCTCTTCTTTATCCTTTTTTGCCTTTGCCGCATCCGGGTCCTCTGCAGAGTGCTCCCGCCCATGACGGGGAGGCGCCGCGACACTTCGGCTGGTGACCCTGCCGCTGCCACTGCGACTGCCTCCGCCTCTCCCCACTTTGGAGGCCAGCACGGCCCCCATGCGTCTGCAGCGCGCCAGGAAGGCGTTGGCCGTCGCATCACCGGGAAGTGGGGAGTGCTGATGTGAAGAGGAGGAAAATAGATCGTCATTGCACTGTTCATGATGATGGAGATGATAATAATGACAACCATCACCCCTCACACCACCACCACCACCACTGTTACCATCCCTCTCATCACCGCGGGCTTCCGTGCCGTGACGGCTCGGACATCGGTACGCTGCCACCGAGGCCCCAACGACGCTGTCGGCATTCCACCCCCGCAGCTCCTTCTCCATGTTACTCAGCAGCTCCTCGTACGCCGCCTGGCTCCAGCGTCCCATGACGCGTCGCCCCGCGCTGCCGCCGTGCCCGGCCAGGCAGTCTTCGTTGAGGTCCCCCACCACGTACATGGCGTCGGGATGACAGTACCCTTGCGCGTCGTAGCGACAACAACCCGTGCTGGCGCCGTCTTGCTGAGTGGTGCCATTGCCACTGTGATTGTTACTGTTGTTGTTGTTGTTATGAATGGTATTACCCGGAGTAGGTGTGTTGCTGCTGTTGGTGTCGTTGGGGCTAGTTACCTGAGCCAAGTAGACGCGCAGGCTCTCTGATATGGGGCCCTGCGATGGCACCGAAGAGCAGTGGCGGCGCTGCTGTTGGGCGAGAATGGGCGTGTCCTCCTCGTTTTCCTCATTTTCTGTGCTTCCATCACGTTTTGGCTCGTTCGCCCCTTGCTGCTCTTTTAGCTTCTGCAAGTTCGCGACCGAAGGGGCCGCCACATGGGTGGTCGTCGCAGCACCGTCAGTAGTGGTGACATTAGTAGACGAAGAAGGAAATGTGGAGGAAGCGACACGCGCGTTTGCGTCTTCTCCGCTTTCTCGTTCCTTTCCTGTTGTGGTTGTTGTTGTTGTTGTTGGCGGCGGCATGCGGCGTTTGAGCCGAAAGCGCAGCAGGGCGAATTCCCCAGGACGTACATTGTAGGGAGAGTCGCTAAACAGCTCGGCGTCCGAATTTGCATTGCTGCCACTGCTGCTGTCACTGCTGACGATGGCGGCAGTATCACCACCTTGACGACTGTCTTCACTCCCCTCTTCTTCCTTCTTTTCACTATCCCCCGCTCCCCCAGTCGTTCTACCACCGATACCCTCTTCGTTATTCGTTGCACCGGGCACGTCAAACATGACACGGCGACGCCGACGCTGAGACGAGAGATTCGCCGCACTCGCAGCTTCCTGATTCTTCCGTGTTTGTCCCTTTGCCTTCTCCTTCCTCTTTTTCTGTCCGTCGGCGGTGCTGCCACTCTCGCCCGCGTCCACGCGATCACCGTCGTTATCACCGTCGTTATCACCATAATTATCACTGCTCGTATTACTACTCGTACTGCTCTCACCGCTAGAAGTGCGAGAGCTGTCGCCGCTGGGGTCGGAATCCTGAGGAGGGTACAGAGGGAGAATCCGGCGGCGTCGGCGCGACAAACGGGAAAGCTGCGCGGCCGAGAGCGGAATGACAAAGGCGCCGAGCAGTTTTTTTTCATTTTTCTGCTCTTCCGCATCCACAACAGTCGCCTCTGCTGCATTTCTGCCGCCTTCCGTCTTTTCCTCACCACCACTTTGCTGCTGCACTTCGTCTTGGCTGTGCTTTTCTGATGTTTCTGCTGCTGCGGAGGAGGCGGAGGCGGCGGTTTCCTCTGCTGCCTCCAGCGCGGTCTCGTGCGCCTGCCGAACGGACGCGAGGCACCTCTGCATTTCCACAAGCCGCGGGTGCTGCAGGGCGAGGCGGGCGGCGCGCCACTGCTCCCGCCGCGCCACCCACGCGCGCCGCCGCACCTGCGACTCGTAGGCCTCCGCCATCGCCGCCGCCGCCGCGTTGATGCTTTCCGCCGTTTGCCCACCCGCATTGTGCATAACACCGCTGCTGCTGCTGTTGTCGTTGGTGGTGGTGGTGGTAGTTGCATTACTACGCCTCGCGGCGCCAGTGGTTGCTGCTGCTGCGGCGGCGTCGCCAACAGCCCTGCTGCCTCTCCCCCCTCTGCCCAGACGCATCTCAAAGGACATGGCGCCGTAGAGCGCACTCATCACTCGCGACGACCGGCTGCTAGTGGTGGTGGCGCTGCTGGCGTACGTGGACGACACCGAAGAAACAGAAGAGAAGGAGGAGGAGGAGAGAGAATCGTCTGCGGTGTCCCCGCGCTGCCGCTGACGGATGCGGTGCTGCACGCTGCGGTGCGCGCGGCGGAGGCCGAGGATACTGGAGGCGGCACTGCTGCTGCCGCCGCGGCCACTGCTACTGCTGCTGCTGCTGTTGGCGGCGCGCGGTGACGACAGCGACGACGAAGGGGAGAATGCGTGGGAGGAGGGGAAGTGGGACGGGTCATGGATGTTACTTCCCATTCCCGATGGCGACTCGCCGGTTTGGTGTTGCTTTCCCTTCTCCGCAGCGACGGCCGCGTCGTCGCCCAGGTCGCTGTCCATATCAATAGATATGTGGGAGCGCGCCTCCGAGGGCTCACGCCTGCGACGGTTTTCCTCCTCGTCTTCTTCATTTTCGTTGTGAGGCTCCCGAACACCGGAGACGCGCCGCATCCCCTCCTCCTCCATAACAACAACAACACTCCCATCCTCTGAGACAGCGCGGCGGCTTTGCGACGCGGCTTCCCCCGATGCTCTTCCATTTGCGTTGCGTGCACCGCTTGCCTGACTCTTCCCCTCGTTGGTGTCACCCGCGGCGCGTCCGTCGTCATTGCTCGCCGGCGAGGCTGAGCGGGTCGAGTTCGGCGAGGTTAACGTTGACGATGATGCGGAAGGGGCCGCGACGGCGCGCACCAGCACATCATTGCACGACTCGTAAAAGTCGCACCAGTAGCCGACGCCGCCGCCCGCCGCCACCGGATCGACCAGCGGCAGCGGCATGAGCGGCGCACCCCACGCGGGCCCCTCCCTGCCAACCTTTTCCTTCCCTGCCGTCACCACACCATCACCATCGTCGTCGATGCCTCTCGCGTCGTTGTTACCTTTGCAGCCGCCGCCGTCATCCTGTCCAGCGAGACGACACAGAAATTCGCGGCAGACGGCGGCGATGGCGGCGGCGCCGTCCCGCTCCTGGCGCGCGGTCTCCTCATCCATCACTGCGCGGCGGTGAAGGGCGTCGGCGGAGGGCGGGAGCTCCGGGGCAAAAGACAGAGTCTCCGCCGCCGCCGCCGTCCCTTCCGCGCCACCACCAACGCTGCCACCGCACACGCCGAGGCCCGCGTCTGGCATCCACGACAGCAGCAGCTGCCGCAGCCGCCGCTCCTCCTGTGCGGCGCGGACGGCGATGTGTGTGGCGGCCAGACGCAGCGTGCGCACCGCCAGGCCCGCCTCCAGCAGCGCGGCCGCCGCCGCCGGCGCTACGAAGCACGGCAGCCGCTCGGGGGAGGTGTCGAGGCTGAAGCCGCTGGTCGTCGCCCCGTGCGAGGGAACAATAAAGAAGTCGTCGGTGGCGTCGCGCGGCGCGCGACCGGTGGTGAGCCACACGCGCAGCATCGCGTTCAGCGGGCGGGCGGCGGAGGTGAAGAGATACGCCAAGACGTCCGCAGGGGCGCTGAGCAGCGTCAGGCGCTGCTGGGCCTCGAAGGCGGCAGCCTCCAGATCGGCGTTTACGAGGGGATTTGACAGTGATGGTTGTTGTTGTTGTTGTTCTTGTCCTTTTCCACAGCCAACGCCGCCGCTGCTTTTTCTTTGGCTCACTCCGCTTGATTCCTCCCGCCCTTCGGGGTGTTGCGACGCCCCCAGCAGCAACGCCTCGTGGCGCTCCAGCCTCCACTGCTGCTGCCGCCACGCCGCCTCCGCCTGCTGCACCGTCGCCCAGCCCGACCCACTTGCGCTGGCGCCCCGCGCGGTCGTGCCGAAACTGTGGTGGTGGTCGTGGATAGGAGCCCCCGCCGCCCCGACGGCCGCGTGCGCGATGGTCTTGCTCACCTGCTGCTCGCTCAGCAGCGAAAAGATCGCCGAGAGCACGCGGGCGGAGCTCATGTGCGCCAGCAGCGCGCCGCGCGCCTCCCAGCCGGCCCCCGCGTGCACCCCAAACACACGCGCGAGCAGCGCGAGAGGGTCCGCGATGGCCGTCTGCAGTCTCTCGCGGGCAGCGAGAACGTCGTCAAAACTCACGCGCCGCGCGCCGCCGCCGCCGCCGCCGCCGCCGCCGCTGCTGCTGTCTACATGGTGATGGTGGTGGTGGTGGGTGTCGCCGAGGGCAAACGCCTGGCGGCGGAGTAGACTGAGCAGGCGACGCAGCGCCGCCGCGGCACACACGCCGTAGCACCCGAGGGCCGCGCGCTGCGTGGGTTGCTCTGCCAGATCGCACAGGCGGGACAGGCGCAGCCACAGCGTGCCGTGCTCGCAGGCCCACTGCAGGAGCGACAGCACGCCGCGCGTCGCCGCTGTTCTTTTTCTTGCACCTGTTGCCGCTGTGGTGGCACTGAGGGAGGTGTGACGAGGTTTGCCGTCGTGGGCGTCCGTCTTGGGTTCATGCTTAGGCTTCCGCTCGCACCGTTGACTCTTGCGGGGAGGGGTGCATGCCCCATCTACAGCGGCGGCGGCACACGAACCCTCTCTGCCCTCCTTTCCACTCTCCGCCGCGCTGACGTCGGCGTCGCCGCCCAGCGTACGGAGGAAGATGTCACTCAGGCGAATGCAAACCTCCGTGGGGTGTCTGTCGCACCCGGGCGAGGGGCGTTTGCGGCGGCTTCTTTCGGCAGAGACACCGCCATTGATGGCGCCAGACTCCGCGTTTCCGCCACCTTTCTTGTCGTCTTCCTCGTCCTCACTCTCACGGCTCCTTGTTGGCTTCGTGGAGCCCTCTGAAACTCGCGGGTCACGCAAGAGCACGGTCAGGTAGTGCGGATCCTCGGCCCCAACGACGCTGCGGTGCAGTGCCGTGTGTATCATGGCGCACTCGTGCGCGCCGTAAAGGGGGGTAAACAGCGAGAAGAGCGGCAGCGGCAGAGGGGACACCGCCGACGACCCATTCGCCATCAGCGGCGGCGTCGCGGCAGTCGCGCCATCCGCCGTCTGTGGATGTTGCTGTTCCGCCGCTGCCGCTGCCGGCGTAGACGGGGAGGGGAGGCGCTGACGGGACTTGCTGATGCGCCGCGTGGCGCGCTCAAAGAGTTTGCTGACAAGCGGGTCTTCAGCGCCGGAAGAGAAATCCGCGTTCAGCCAGCTGGAGGAGAC
>JAQOSZ010000171.1:0-29562 GCA_030347455.1 Kentomonas sorsogonicus | reverse complement strand
GAAAGGAATGTGTCTCTAAGTAGAGAGCTACGAGCTTAAGACTATTCTCTAAGGCCGTGAGGGCAGGAGAGGGGAAGGATTAGGACACTTTGGTACATTTTTCCGATTTTCCAAAGACCTCTGCCAACTATAAGCAAATTGACATACAGCGTTTACTCTTGGTCGTGTTGTTCTCGGCTGTCCTCGTCTGCACGTATAGTTTCGCTCTACCCTCAGTAGCATACATGGGCGAACTACTCGCACCGGCGAAATCCCTACACACTAGTTTCGATGCTCGAAGCTCGCTCGGCCCGAGAGTTCTCAGATCCACGATGGGCTATTGTCGGCTTCTCTGCTATTCCCCAGTATGCGCAGTAGACAGACTTGGTGGTCTAACTCTACGATTGACACCCTAATGAGAGAAGACTGATGGTCAAACATTTGTATATGACTCAATGCGCATAAGATCTCTCCGTGGAAATATAGCTAGATCAAATCGAGAAGCGTGTAGTTAGCGATTTTTCTCTCCAGATAATCAGTTTGCTCGAAACGTGTGTTTTTTTAATAACTGTCATTTATGTGTAGGTAATATTACTCGATTGATCTATTCGATGCCTGATATTGTTTTTGTGTGCTTCAATTTTTCGTATTATCAAATAACATAGTAAATATTGCAGAGCGGGAACGTGCTCCTTTATTTGTAGTGCATGTATCTTCACCGTCCACTGATACTTCTGTGGATGATCTTAATAGGATTCATCATGGTAGATTGGCTATACGTGGTATTTTTTTTTCTTGTTTTCAAGTTGAGCAAGCAACAATGATGTATAGGACAACCTTCTCTACAGATAATACCCTACTTTCAGACACCTCAGGCAATAAGACCAGGAGTGTTCTTGAAGTTAGAGATAACGGATAATCTTCGACAACTTTCGCCTTACAAGCCAAAACATATCTATCAACAAGTACGAACAAATAGGCTCTCTCTATCATTATTTGCTTGTCTCAACTATTTGGCAATTATTTTTTCATACATTGATTCATTGATATAATAAAATCAGGCACTCATCTACCCGGTTGCCCGAATTCCAGGTTCTCGGTTTCTCCCTCTTCCGTACAACTTCATTTCTGGAACTTTTGCTATTTTGTGAAATATGGCAGTATCTTTGACGGTGACGTGACAGTTCTCCTGCTTGTGCCTCTCAGATTAGACAAGTATTCTAGAATCACATTATACAGTGTGACTGAGTGTGCTAGTCAGATTTCGTTTTTGTTGACGTTGTTTCAAGAAGTAAGAATAATACGTGAGTACGGAGACAGTGATTAGAGACCGATTATACTATACTACAAACTTGGCCAAAGCATTTCAGCTTTCGTCTGCTTGCCTTTCGCTGCAGCACTCCTCTCCCTAAACCCCATGATTGGACCCCACCTTTATAACCATCATTTCAGCATCTATTGTGATTTTTTTGCAAAGCGCTGAAAGTGTGAAGAACATAACATAGTTTACAAAATAGACGTAACAGACGAGCGTATATAACTTACGTAGGCTGCCCTAATGCATATCATTTACAATATAGCGAATTCCCACTTGGATATGCAATTTCGAACGGGACAATGTATTATTATTCTTAACCACCGATTTAGACGCTGCGGATGCACACAGACCTTTACTATGAAGTTCAATTATTGGGGAGTATAGGGCGGACCACACTTCTGTTGTTTCGCTCAATAACAATGTTAACCAAGTGACACTTCAGTAAGCTTGGAGACAGCAACGTACTTCTATCTTTCCAAGAGAGTAAGGTGATGCTGAATGAGTGTGGCAACAGCCACGGCTCGTTACGGGATCCGTCTCTGGGTAGGGTATGCGTGCCGCGTGCGCCATAGCCTGCCTCGTCTGCATTGCTTTTGACACCTGTGTCTGGTAAATACATCAAGTCTCTGTACCTTATAATCTCTGTAGTGTGCCTGACAGAGAGCAAGGCGTAGAGAGAAGTGCCAGATGAAGTCCAAGACTGTTACTGTCCTTGAAGCACCGACTGTAACATGGGATTGCATGGTACATTCTACGTCTTAGCGCATATGCTCTTCGTGTGTACATGACAGACCTCTTGTTCTCTAGGCTTTCACACTGTGATCCGACGCACCAAGGAGTACATGTTATACCTATTGTGGAGGAGTGTTCTGTGACTGCTTTTGCTTCCATGCTTGCTTGAACCGTGCTGTTACTTTTGACATTTGTTTTCGTTCTCCAAATCGCTTCTTAGTAGCACGGCCGTTCACCCTCTCCATATCGTGGTCTCTCGTTCTAATTGGTGCTTTGGAGTTTTGGAATTTCTTCTCTCAACACTGAGCGCTGCGTCATAGGACACTGATCTCTAGCTCCGAGTTCTCTCGGCCAGGAAAACGTAAGGGCATGTAACCGCGTTCCTCCTTTGCGGATTCCCAGGCACACCACTTTCTCATCAATATGTATTGTTACAATCTTCATCCATTTAGCTTTCTTTCTCTTCCCCATGTCACCTCAGATGTTAATGGCCTCTATACTTCGTACGGCGACGAGTTCGCATAATCACCATTTCTCAAATGACTTTCCATTGTACACCTAGCAATCTGCAGTCATCGATGAGTAGGATGGTGCTATGGAAATAGAACCCAGTCGCGGAAGTATGCGAAGAAGAGAGCGATTCGAAGACCGGGATCCTTGAGTAGGACTTCTGAGGTCACAAACTGTTAAATTGATTCTTTAGAATTTACATGCGACTCCGAGAGCGCGACTGCCCTTATAGCTGGTCGATTGATCTAGACACTGGTTACCGGTAAGCCATCGCTCTCTCTCTCGCAATCATTTTCATTCTGATAATCTCATGTCAGCAATAATTAAGCGTTTGGTCAAGGACATCGTTACACTGACGCAAAATTCCATACGACATTCGGCAGATCGCTCTGAACAATGGTTCGACATAAATTGCTGCGCGCGACCCCACACACGTGCCCTACCTTACTTTCCGAAACGCAGGTGCTGTCTGTGTGGGGTTCGGGATTTCCCCAGCCATAAAATGAAGAATGAACTGTCGAAGCGATGTGAGACGAAAATGTAATGTTTGGTGACTAAGCATACGACGACGGATATGTGCCACACCAAGAGAGGTATGCACAGAACGCTACCGGCTAGAGTATTACAACCCTACGGACATTCCTTCTCTCTCCTGCTCCTCTCGGCACAGTTATCATTTTCTTTTCCACAAGTGAAAAAGAGAGAGGGCACAGCGGACGGAGAACGCAGTCCGTAGCCGTTGTGTAACTGTTCATGACGATTGAAATTGCTCTTTTGTTGTCATTATTATTCTCATACTTGGTCTTTATTATTTTTGCTGGGTAAGGGTGCCTCCGAGCACCACAATTCATTCTTTTTCTTCCTCTTCCTTCGTTCTTTGAAAAATAAACGAAGAAGAATAGTACTATCATAATTATCATTGACAAGACAAGTATCGTCACCGTGCAAAGATAAGTGCATATTTACAAATGAAGCAGATAAAGTTGTAAGGAAAAGTAGAGACACTTGGCACGATGTTATTAGAAATCGTGGATGTATTTGCCTTCATACTTTTTTTTTATACCTCCTTTCTTTTTCACGTGTGTTGTGTTTCTCTTTTTTTTTCCCTCCAAACTTCCTTCAATCAAATATTCTCTCCTCTGTGTGGGGTCCATCTCTTCTCGCATGTGCATTACTCTGTTCTCTTTTGTTGTGTATACAGAAAATGAGCAAAAAACATCATCACGAAGATTCATGATATACTAACATAATAATAAAAACACTTTCACTCTATACTGAAAAAATGAACCAGTTCGATTTGACTGTTATTTTTCGACTGCTTGCTATACTGCTTTTTTATTCACAGACCGTACGTCATACCACATCCACTGGAGCTACTTTGCGCGTGTGTGTGATTGCGGGGTGGTATTCCTTACTGGTCATACTATACGTGCTAAACGAAAACGCAAGGTCAACGGATACAAGGATTGGAAAACATAATATATCTCCGTGGCGAATCTCCTATTGACGTTTCACGCAGGAAGGACACGCGTCAGGTTACTCCGTAGTGGTGAAGAGTATTGGTTTTTCCTTTGATTGCCAGTACGCGAGAAAGAGGGAAAGTTTCCGACTAGATGCTACATTTGCAGCGACAGTATACTAATCTCACTATTGTAAATTAGAGAGGATTGCTGTTTGTTTGATTTTATTTTTTGATTCTTGAGGAAGAATAATCGAGATGAGTGTTGGTGAGGCTGCAAAATAGGAGGGGGGGGGGGAGCTTTATTCTCTTGTTGCATCTCTGCAGGTAAGATGTGTTTTTATTTTTCTTATGCTCTCTCCACAGTGCTTCTTCGTTACTCAATCCTATCTCGTTACGTACAGAAGGCAATTTTCGTTTTCCCCCCTCACCTCCTCATCCTCTACCTGTCACATTCATTGTATGAAATGCGTCGCACAGCAAAGAAGTAGCATATTTTCACCTTTTAGGTATACACACATATCTAGTAATAATAGGGAAAGTCAGCGCACAATCTCACTGTTTTTCTCTTCTTTTTTCAGAGTACTCTGCGTCCTAACAGAACGATTCATTCTTTTCTTATCGCAGGAGTAAGGAAGTCAATAATAACAATATCGTTACAAATGAGTTCTAATCCTCTGTCCGACGCAGGAAATGATTCTCTTGCGGAGACGCCGAAAACACTGGAGCAAGCAATGAAAGAAAACCAAGAGCTTCGCACAGACAATCAGAAGCTGAGAGAGACAGCGCAGCGAATGAACGCTCGGTTGTCGGCGCTGACGGAGGAGAACGAGGAACTCCGTAAAGAGCGGGACAGCTATAAACAGCAGCTAGTGGAAGCCAAGGAACAACACGAGACGGAGCTCCGCGAGGTGACGGAGGAGATGGCGGCGGCGGCGCGCTTCTCGGATAACGAATGGCGGGAACACTGCGATCGGGTGGAGGCGGAGGTGCGGCGGTTGCAGAAGACTGTGAATGTCTGTATCCCAGCCGCTCTGGCGTACCTCCCTCACGAGGAGGAGGCGGCGCGCTGGCGTCTTCAGGACGAGGAGGGGGAGCAGCGCCGCGACTTACGGGGTCGGCAGTGGAAAGCCTCGCTGAAGAAAGTCCACACTCGCGAGGCCGCCCGTGCGGAGGCTGTCTTCGCCGCCCGCGGGCTGTCCATGAAGAAGTTGCGCCGCACCCACCTGGGCAAGGGACCTGCTAATGGCAGCAACTCCTACGCTGTTGGGGAGGGTCTGTACAATCTGCTTCTGGCGCTGCGTCCTGGCGGCCCCGTCGACAGGTTCGCCATGCTGGTGCTGCTAAAGGACGAAACCAACGTAACACGCGTAAAGTATAACATGCAGGGACAGGAGAGGACATGGCTCGGCAAGCACTTCACCATCCCGGCCGCCGACGCCTACGAGCTGGCGGCGTGCGTGCTGTGCCACCTGCCGGCGTTGAGAGAGCTGGGCTTCCGCTACCTCCCTCCGCTGTCGACCCGCAGCCTCGAGTGGGTGTCGCAGCTTCCGCAGTGTATGGGGGAGTTGTTCTTTGAGGAAATCGACTACACCGTCGCCGACCTCCGCGAGCTGCACCGCTGCCGGGGGAGCCGCACGTTCGAAGTTAATGTTGATCCCGACAACTGCAGTGACTGGGGAGAGTTCACAGGTGTCGGTGATATCGATGCCAAGAAGGCGTTGGTGGATGAGGAATTGGGCGGAATGGTGTGTTGGTGGTGATAATTACTGTATTGACAATTCTCTACGTGTGCCGTGCTTCGGGCGGCGCATACACACACACACACGGCAGCTGTTGTTCGCGGATGTGAGTAGGCGGATATGTACATATTCACCTCTGTTACTATTGGAGGTAGTGGTAATTACTATGATTACCTGAAACTTTCATTTGTACCTCCGATAATACCTCCCTCTTTATATTCACTTTATCTCACGCAGCCGTCTTCGTTGCTCTCCGTTTGTTGTCGTCACAATTCATGCAGTTTATTTATGCCTTTCTGTTATTTTTCTAGTCGAAATCAGAGTTCCTTTTCGTATTCGTTTCTTTTATTGTAATGAAAGGATCTCATAATTTCTTCCCTGAATGGAGTCAGTAAGGCCAATGCTCTCTACTACAAAACTTCTGTTTGTTTCATAGTTGTTGCGATCACGATCAGTAACACCAAAAAATATAAAAAAGTACTGCTTTTTTGAAATAGTAAATAATTTATTATGATCTTCATTTTTTTTTTTTTTTTTTTGAGCAAACAGATTAATCACTGATTCCACAAAGAGTAATGACTTCTACTCACTTCGGGATGGAGCACGCCGAGTGAATCACTAGGGAGTACTCCTAGTGATTTATTTCTTCCATCCGTACTTTTGTGCTCTTTTTTCTTTCAAGTGATGTGACATACTGTTGAGACTTTGTCATCTTCTAACAACTTACATGGGTGTAAATGTTTTTTTTTCCCCATTCTCTTCATATCGATACTTAATGCATCACTTCAAGCAGAAGTGTTTTCTTTGGAACCCATCCACAGTCACCTCCTTCACCCACCCGTCTGCCCAATGACAGCACCACTTGAGTGGGATAACGGGGCGCCTACTACCGCATTATCTTAGTACGTGTGCTTCAAAGAACATACACAATGCAGCAAATCTTCCGTCCTATCGCTACCAGGTAACCAATGTGTTCATCGAATCATATTATTGTACAACGAGACAAATCACAGGAGTAGCCGTCTAATTGAAGTGAATCGCGAAATTGTACCCTTTTCCACTGGCTGCCATGGATTCTTACCGCGAGAAAATTGGTCTGAGCCCCCACACTCCGCGTACCGCTACGGCTGTCATTGCCAAGGGGCTGCGCCACTTCATACCCTGGAGTGGCAGAACCGGCGGCGAAGCTGAACGGCTCTTCAACGCGATGGGCGAAGCAATCCCTCTGAACCTTGGCATCTTCACCGTTGACGTCAAGGACTGCGATATAATAAATGGGGAACCCACGAAACAGGAGGTCAAGGCGTCGGTTACCGCAACGCATCTGCTCATCGCCGCCGTCCGCTACGGGGCGACGGAGTGCGCATTCATCGGCGGCCCAGACGCGTTTGTGCAGCTCAGCGCCGTGATGTTCAATCTGTTCCTCGAAGCGACGCGGGTGGTGGACAGGTTTACCCAAGGGGAGAGCACTCGCGAAGACTGCATCCGTGCCGGCCGGGAAGCGGAGAGCGACGAAGCCGTCGACACTTTTGTCAGGGCACTGCGCGGCCAAGACAGTACCGAGTGCGTTTCGCTGCAAGGACTCCTTGGGGCGCTCGACCCGGTGTGGGGGTGGGCGTGGAAGCGCGCGGAAACGAATCGAGTGGAGGGTGTCGCCTCACATAATCTCTCAACAACGATGCTAACACACAAGCGTAGCGCCGACAAGCTCCAAGCCGTGGGCATCGTTGATCTTGATAATGCGGAAACGACTGCTTCTGAGATTGAAAGAATGCGCGCTGCCTCAGCGGGTGAGACCGCTTTCACGATGCTGAACGCGCCGCAGGCTTCGTACGCAGACTTCATTGGTGCGTCTGGCGAAATCCTCTTCTTGGCTCAGTGCAAGCGGTGCGACACCGACTTCGGGACGGACGCTGAGGTCAGGGAGTTGACGAAGCTGGGGTTTTACTGCGATGGTAGCAAGAAGCCAACGCCGATCTACGATTTTACCGAAACGTTGATGTCGAATCTGGGATGCACGTAGGCCGTTCCGCTCTTTCTTGTGTCGGAGCCCATCCGCAACGGCGCCAAAGGAAGAGCGGTGATGGCGCACGGACACGGCTGGAACGGCCCGGTGCCTTTTGTGTGCCTCGCACACGGCATGTCGAAGACGTACGAGCGCAAAAAGCAATGAGGGTGTATATATCCCTGTGTTGCGAGAGGGAAGCGGAGCGGTGATCGTTGCACTGCTCCCTTGTGAAATGGGAGCTGCTTGTGGTGCCGAAACCGGACGGGAGCCCTCTGACTTCTGCCATCCTCGCTTTTGCGTCGTGCTTCCCTTTCCGTGATTTTTTTTTCTTACTCTCCGCTCGGCTGCTGTTTTGTAGTGGCCACCGTCCTCTTCGTTGCGCCTTCGTAGCTCTATATGTGTTTCCCTGCTCCTGGACTGCCTCACACCTCTCCAAAGTGTCCCGTCTTTTTGCTTCTTTTTCACGATGACGACGCAGACGACACCGGGGACCCCTACGACGGCGGCGATAATGACCATGGTGCTGGAAGTGGTGGCGTCACAGGAGCTGTGGGGCAGGGCTCGGAGACGGCGGCCAACGTTGTGCGCGCCATCGACGAGTACGACAAGAATGGGGCCGAATTCATTCAACACTACACGGGGCTCCACATCCGCCCCGCAACCGTTCTGGAGTCTGCGGTTACGTTTACGGGACGCCCTGTCTACCGCTCTTGGTGACACTAGCCAGCATCGCGACGTGGGTGCTAACGAGCGCACTGTTGCGTCGAGTCGCGCTGAAGGCTCGGCCGGCGGGGGTGGCGGCAGTGACTCACCCTATGTGTACGCCACCTACGCTAGTGCTGGCGCCAGAAATCAGCAAAACACACACCAGGGCGAAAGCCGTACAGTGCGTTACGAAGGCGGGGACAGTACCGAAGACCGCAGTGAGAGTGTTGCACGGGGATCTGGTCTTGACGCCGTCCGCACGCAGGCCCTTCAGCTCCGCGTCGGGGGCTCAGTGGGGAGTGGGGACAGCTCCTCCGCACCCACAGTGGGCACCGCCGCGCGGAGAGCACCCACAGCAGGGGAGGGAAACGGGACCGTCCAGACCACGCAGTGGCCAGCGGCGCGAGAGGGTCTATCCGTCTTTTACGTCGCCTGCTACTTGGCCAACCTCGTGAACGCGTCAGGCGCGGGGAGCGTGTGCGCGCTGGACGTTGCGTCTCTCCGCTCACTGCGCGATCGTCTCGCTGTTTTCGCCGACCCGTCGTCCCTGTGCCGCTCACGGGTGTTGGGAGGGTGCGTGCTTGGTTTGTGGCCAGCGCCTCCGGCCCCGGGGGACCTTGCCCCGCGCGGCAGAGGGGGGGATGGCGGGTGGCCCCAACCGACCACCGGGCCCCACCACTCCCCCGGTGGGCCAGGCCCGCGACAAGGCGTTGGCGGGGGAGGCCACCACCACCCACACGCGCAGAAAAGAAGGACGAGACGCCTTTTTGCCGCCTGGGGGAGGCGGGATAGGCAGGGGCGATGCGCGCGGAGGCCTGCATCACCGCCGAGTGGGGGTGTCGGGAACCGTGGGGGCGAGAATACTTATGAAAGGAGTCTGGGTCTCTCTCTCTCTCTCTCTTCCTCCTCCTTTTCCCATAGTCCACACACATTTCCTTGGAGAGGTGCCGAGAACTTGATCGGGATACTTGCTCCGTGAGTGTGTGCTTAAAACAAGTGGAAGAAAAACGAGAAGCCGTTAGTGGACAGTTAGTGTGGAGTTGCTGTGCGTGGTCTTGAATCTTTTTTTTTCTTTTTCTCTTGTCGCCCCATGATTCACCGAATAAAAACGCTTCTATCGCTTTCTTTCTCCCACAGAGTGATACCGTGGAAGATATGCTCTAAACGAAGTGGGATCGGTCGAGACTTTTATGAGTCACACTTGAGAAGCAGCATTATCCGTGAGAAGGTTCTGCTGCGTTTGTGACATCAGAACTACTGCTTCCATGACTTCAACTATGTTTGTCCGTAATGCCATCTGTGATGTTGACAATATTGTCTCTCGTGTCCAACAACGCTCTCTGGCGTGGAAAGAATAACAACAACATCATCAGGATGCGACAGGGGGGGGGGTGCAGGAAGCGCGCGCATGCACTCACACACACACACACACGCACACATGACTCCGCCCTTGTTATTCACTACGAGCAGTATCACACAGTGTCATTTGCCGAAGAGGCCACAGTATTTTTGCGTTCTTTTTTCTGACGGAGACTACAACCCCTTCTTGCTCGCTGGTATTCTTTCCGCACGATTCTCAACGGATGGTGCGCTTCAATAGTTGCGACTTTCCTCTCACGCTTACTCACGTATGTACTGGCTTAGAATCTCCAAAAGCGAAAGAAGGTGGATGGATATTCTGACATGGTTGATTGCTACCCCACTCTGCACAATACTGCTCAATCGTTGGCTTGATTCTCTATATTGGTGAAGAGATTTGCATCTATACTGGAGATGGCTATGATGTGTTCACCACATCCTGACACACTGCAACCAGTATGACAACATCAGTTCCGCTGCTACCACTTCTATTTAGTATCGGATTATCATCATCATCAGGTTGAGCTATATAGAAATTGTTGCAAATTACTTTACTGTTCACATCCTCTCTTCGCTTTTTTTTCTTCTTTTCTTTCAAGGGCACATCAGCATCTCTCCTCTCCCATAACAGTATCACATTTAATCTTTTTGTTTGAGGTTTCAGAAGTCTCTCTTTCCACCCTTCAAAGAGTTTTTTCGTTTTCTCTTTTGTTGCCTAGTGTATTTTCTGTCATTATATTTTGAAAGTATCAATATTAGTTTTAAAAAAATAATTGTAAGCGAGTACTTGGGAATCACGGCATGTTTTCTTTCCGTCGTCTCCTTCCCCTGTGCACCCTCGCACGCTTCTCCGTGCAAACGCCACTGCGGGCTACTTTCCAGTGGAAGTCCACGGGAAGCGATGAGCGGCGGCGCCCCCCAGGGCTGGCGGCGCTCTTTGGGGACTTCAATCACTACAAAAAGTACACGGACGCTATTACTCCGAAGCTCCCACAAAGAAGGAGCTGGAGGCGCTGGAGGAGAAGTGGAAGCAGGCCCCTCCTGAGTACCACCAGTTTTTCAAGAAAATTGAGCAACTGGACTCGGAAGCGATACTTCTTTTCTGGCGCGGGAGCGTGCAGGTAGCCTCGACTTGGGATGAGGCAGTTTTGGATTTTGTAGTCTTGATGAATAATATGATGCGCACCAATCTGACCCCAGAGCAGCTAGAGAGGCCCATATTCGTCGGGTGGGGCCGCGCGTTTGTGGAAGCTCATTTTGAAAGTGGTGTCTTCCTAGAGTACGCCCCTTTCATAGAGAAGCTGAAGAGCAAAATGATGCAGAACAAAACTAACTATAATTCCGCCGTGCTAACGACGGATACCACTCAGCTACAGGGACTTTCGCCAGACGACAGAAGCGCCAATCAGGAAGAGTACAGACTGTTCTCTGATGCTGCTAATCCACGACGGCGCGCGTTTGAAAAGCTGCAGTTCATTAGCGGAGACAGTGGGTCTGGCAAAACACACTTTGCCGTCAACGCCCCCTCGCGGTTACCACTGGAGGAAACTTCGACTGATATTGTGTTTTATTTGAATGCGGGGGAAATACCTGACAGTGGCGTGTATGCAACTGTGGTTGAACAAAACGAGGTGGTAAAGAAGGAAGGTGCAGACGCCGATAGTGCGCGGGCTAAAAGGAACGAAGCAGCCTGCAAGATTCTCTTTGATCGGATGGTCGGCGCGATGAACCCGTACAGACTGAAGGCACTGCCCGATAGCCAAGAAAAAAGGCGCCTATCTCGAGCGTTTCTTATTTTCGACGAAGCTATTACAAAGGCCCCGATGATTCGCGCCTTGACATCGAGAAAGGATGATTCCGCCTTGAAGAGGCTCAACAGTGAGTTCGAAGGAATTTTTCAGTGTGTCTACGTTTTCGCTGCCTCCACCGCGTCTAGCGAGTATGTGCGGCTGCTTGGCAGCTCGGAATCTGAGATGGTTGTATTCGACATGATTCCGAATCGCTTGCTTATTGAGTCGGGACTTCGTACTTTGACTGAGTTCAACACACCTTGGGCGAAAGACATTTTCTTTTTCTTCCTCACCCACAATATGCGGTGCTCCGCTCGAGTGCTGCACGTCATCGAGGTGAACAGAAACGCTTTTAACACCTTGCACAACGTTGCCGAAAAGTTTGAAACTTCTAAAAAATATGAGACCGAAGACGGAAAAACTAAAGTAGTGTATCCACCAATCGATATAAAGGAGTTCAACTTGCCTATGTTGATGCTGCGTGTCCCTCGAACGACACGTGGCATCGTTCCTTTTGCGGTCCTAAAACAAGGGGAGAAGATTCAGCTTGATCACTTTAATGATATTATGTTCGAAGTATCGTCCTGGCTGAGTATGCAGGCTATCATCTATTATAAGGCGCAGGGTGCGTTGCACCGAAAATCTGTTGAGCAGTGTAGGGATATCGTCACGAGGGCTGTTTTCCTCTGCATTACGGGGAAGACTGCGCGTCTGAAGAAAGCTCCGCCTAAGGATGGCAAGGCTGGTGCCGATCACGGGGAGCAGGAGGATGCTGAAGCAACTCCGGAAGATCCCATTACGAAGGGAGTCGTTGCTGTCAGGTACCGTCGACTCAGCGACAGCAAAAAAGTCATAACCTACACCTTAGGTGTGCATCACATTGTCATGGCTATGCTGAACTATGCTGAGGGCATGCAACCTGACAGAGTTGTAAGCGGCAGCACAAAAAGGAGAGACATAGGCGAGCAAGGTGCAACACCGCAGCCTTCGTCGACAACTGACGGTCAGAGTACCGCAGTAACTGCTTCCGGGGGCGTTCAACCAAATATTGAAGATACGGCACTGGAAAAGCGACAAGAACTTCAGGACCTTGTAACAGCCGACGACACTACAGCCGGACGCTTCCTTGTGTCCTTTCTGCACTTTCTTTGCGAGAGTGTGCTTGCTGCAAAGGGCCGTGGCGACGAGCTCTCACTCAAGGAGATTCTCAGCCATTTCAGGTATCCAGAGCCTTCTGCGCAGGAGTGCCACACGGAAAAGCAGGTCTGGGACGCGATACACGACGGTGGACGCGAAATGACTGTCGTTGACAAACGTAAGCTTGAGAGTGAGTACCCTTTTTATCTTCAGAAGCCTTCTAAACCGGCCATTGAAGTAGACAGCAACGAAGATAATCATAGGAGGGCTTTGCACAAGGAAAGCCTCGATGCGCTCTGCGGTGATTGCTCGAAATTCCCAAATGAGGAGAAGCCTGTGCGCATTATTCAAAATGCCCCAAACGCACATTACGCGGATATTATTGTTATTTGTGGCAAGGTGCTTCTGCTTGTGTCTGTTAAGAAGAGAAATAGGTACGGCTTGAACGCGGAAGAGGTGCGGGAAGATACAGCTACATTGGGATTTTCTATACACAACGAGCACAGTGACCCTCAGAAAAGAGGCGCAGCGGCACAGAGCACTGACGGCAATCAACAGAAGACTAAAACCATGTCTCTTGACGATTATCACGTTGAAAGCACGAAAAACCTGGCACGGAGATTCGGATGTAACTTTGCCGTGCCTGTATTCGCCCTTTTTGAAGAGCCAGCAGACAACCTCATTGACGCTCTTCCCTTCGTTGACGTCAGCGTCTCGCTTGACAGTTCAACGTCCGAGCCCAAGTTGATGAAACCCATCACTCTGTATGTTAGACCATACTTGCAGAAGGACGTCACTGACTAGACGGTCCGATGTTTCAGGGTGTTCACGCCCGGCAACGCGAAGAGGAGTTATAACCTAAGCGTTATTAATACTGATGCTGTGTGCTTTTATGTTAACCTCATTAGAATACCTCTCTACTGTCCTTCATTTTTACGAGTTTTTTCTGTTTTGTGATTTTGCGGACCTTCGGGATCACCTGTACTGTTATTGCTTTCCCCTTCCGCTCTACCATACCATAGATATTCCTGGACAGTATATTTTGTCTTCTTTCTAGGCAGTGCACCGACTGCACATGTTTGCTCTTTCATTGGCCGTAAGGGAGCAGCTTGACTCGGGTGCGTTTTCTGCATCCCCCTGTGACCTTCACTGCTCAGACAGTGATGTGGATGTCTATCGCGTCAGGAAGGGCACTGGCTGTGTGTAGCTCTCCTAGTGGTGTGCTACGGTGACCCTATGGTGTATCTTCGGCCCTCGTTATTGTACTGACCTCCCAGTCCGTTAGAGTGCTCTAAACTGTGCTCAAGTTTCAAAAAAAAAAAAAAAAATAGAGAGCGTATTACATATCTTCATAGTATGGATACTACTAAAGATGATGTCGTAGGACTGGTTGAGATAAGAAGGAAGTGTAATACTCTCAGCTTCTCCGCTTACTGATTTGCAAGTTTTCGAATAATTTTTGTTGGATAAATGACACTGGAATAATAATAGTAGTTATAATAATGTTAAGCGCCTCTCTTAATGCTCATACCACTAACTCCCCGTGCTCTTTAGAAAACCACTCTAGAGCTATTTCCCCCTTTCAAACAGTTTTCCACCTTCCAGTATCAACAGTATCATCCTCATCCTTTTCTTTGCTCCCTGCTTTCTTTAGTTTTATTCCCCCACCTTTTTTTTCTACCGCTTTTTTTTTTCAATCCCATATATCCTTTTATTTTCTACTTCCCCCCTCTTTTTTTAGTAGTCCCTTCTCAGAGAAAGGAAAAGGAATAAATAAAAAATCTAAAAAAAAAGATATCTTTACAGTTTTTCTTTTTGTGCCAGACAAATCCCAGTATTTTTCGTCACGTACTTTTTTTCTTCGTCACATTTTCGCGCTTCAGTTTAGTTGAAAGCCGAACCAGAACCCCCCCCCCCCCCCCATCCACACACCACTAACACTGCATTCGTCTTCACACACCTAATCCTTTTTTTTTCCTTTTGGGTTCACACATCTGCGTCGTGCAAGTATCAATACTAATAGCGACATGTTTTCTTTCCGCCGCCTCTTCGTCTCCCGCGCTGCCACTCGTCTGCCGGCGTGGGCCCCGCTGCGCGCTGGGTTTCGGTGGAATTCGACCACCACCCCTACAGCCACAGGGTCGCAGGGCCTTCCCGTCGTTCCGCGTCTGGACGCGGAGAATTTCGCGCTCTACAAGGAGCGCGTGGACGATGTCATCCTCAGGACTCCCACAGTGGAGGAGGAGGGGACGCTGGAGAAGTTACGCACCAGTGCCAGAAAGGACCTACAACACTTTTGCGAGAAGGTGGAGGCTGCGGACCCTGCCATTTTGCGAGCTGCGTGGGAAATGGCCGTGCGAGGCGCCTCCAAACTGGAGGAGGCGCTTATAGAGTTTTTTAGCCTCATGAATGTGAAAGTGAAGACTCACTTATCTGGGGAGGCACTGGAAGATCCCTCCCTCCGCCAGTGGGGCTGTGCGTTTGTGTGGACGCGCTTCATGCCCCGCCGCCTGCTTCCGTCGACACTGCCAAACGGAACGGACATTGGCTGCCCGTTTTTCTGCTCTGACGATTCGCAACCACTAATTTCGATCGCCAAAAATGTCGAGGATGCGAGTGACAGAGTGTTGAGTGCCGTATGTAGGGATGCTCGCAATCGCTCCACGTTTGTGAAACTCCTCTTCTTTGGCGGAGACTCGGGGTCGGGCAAGACGCATGCCGCGCTCTTCTTGCCGTCGTATCTGCGCAGGCGTGGTGTGAATTTAGGGCGCCTGCCGCCCGTCGTTGTTTATGCTGTCGTACAGTCGTTCTTAAATGATGAAGACCTCAAAGTAGTCAGTGCCAAGGACGCAATCGTGCGGGACGACAGCTTGGAACAGGACCAGAGGTATTCCGCGCGAAAAACACGCAACCGGCACGCCGTGGATCTGCTCACGCGTGTTATCCACAAGTCGTTGGCTGCTCACATCAACAGGTGGCATGAGTACTACTCTCCCGACAACCTCCCCTCCTGTTTCCTGGTGCTAGATGAGCTCATGGCTTGCCCTGCCCTCCTACACGCTCTGACGTCGCAGGTGGCCGCTGATGACGAGTCCGCATCGGTTCTTTACGCATTGAACCGGTCCTTCAGGGATACTTTTCGCGATGTTCGAGTGGTCGGCGCCTCCACGGTGTCATCCGCTAGTGTTGAGTTTGCCTGCAGTCTAGCCTTAGAGGTGCATGCGTACCAGCTGCTTCCCAGTTCTGTCCTGTTCGAGAAACAAATGGCGGAGCTGAAACCCCTGTACGAATGTCTCAGCACTAACGCACCGTACATGTACGTAATTCATAACTACCGCTGCGCAACGGAGGCATTGAAAATCATCCAGGGGGAGGAGAAGAGCTTCTACCAAGTGCTGTCGGACGCTTTGGGTGCTCTCCAGCCTTGGAGAGCTCTGCATAAAACGCTGCGTAAATGGTGTAACAGGGGTAGCACGTCGCCTAATCCAGTCAAAATATCCTCTGCCAGAACCAGGCTTGCTGCATTGTGCGACAGCCTGGAGGGGGCGCTGGAAAAGATAAATGCTGACGGCACGCGCAGAACCGATAACGTGGGAGAAGAGGAGCAGAGTACTTACACAACCATTCCCAAAGGGACCCTTCAGTTGGGAGAAGAGAGTAAGAATTCTGGTAGGGCAGATCCCCAGAAGACCTTGGCGATGCTCAAACAACTATCTTCAAATTTCCGGCAAGGACTGACGCTGTTGAATCCTGAAGCTACTACTAGTAATAATAATAGTAAGACCAAAAAGAGTAAAAAGGCGGATAAGAGTAAGAATACAACTACCGATAATAAACGTAGTAATAGTGATAAAGCAGATACTGCAAGTAATACCATTAATAACAATAGTTGCACGAAGCGTAGCAATGATATTAGTGCTACTAGTATTTCTGATATTAACAGCTTATTTGACAAGGGCGCACTGAAGATATGGCTTGACAGTCAGTGTAGCCTTGTCCAATCGGCTGACCGAGTGAAAGAGGCAGTTTTCAATCACGCGGCTGATATCGCTTCAGATGTAATTAAACTTTACAGGAGTTCCGATGATCTGACACAATACGATGCGATGACAATTCATCGAATAGTAGAGCGTGGCGCCGTGCTGTGTCTAAATGGAAACCAAGCATGGCAGAAGGGTATTGGTAGCAGTAATAATAATCCCGGCGCAAAGGCCACAAGTAATGATACCACCAGTGAGCACAAAAAAGCGAATACGGATAGTGCACTAGCAGACCCTGTCGGCGCAGGACTGGTTTCCGTTGCCTCTACTACTGAGCACAACATGAACGACAATTATGCTACAGTTACTACCACTTACCGGATGGGCATTCATCAACTCATTCTTGGTATGACAGCGACAGCCTGCGGCAACGCTGCGTCTGAAGGAAATCGCATCCCTACGCCTCCCACTATGCGAGAGCTGTGCAGATTTCACCCTCGCGCGCTTCAACTGTTCTGGCTCCATCTCTTTGTTTTTGTCAGCGAGGCCCTTCGGAGGCATGCCGCGGGTGACGTCCCTACACGTGTGTTCACCACTGTGGTGGAGCAGTTTCTGTACAACAAAAAGACTCATCCGCTGACAAAAGCCCAACAGGAGGTCCTCGCCCTCATGGACGCCGGCATGACGGACGCGACAACTTTGCTGAAGGCGCCTGTGGCCTTTCCAGGGAACTGGAGGACGTTGCAAACTGTAGGTGATTGGGCCAAGGAGGACCATCGAAGTCAAATCACTGAGAGCTTCTGCCACAGCGTTGATAGCGAGCCCGTCATGCGCAAGGGCCTTTCTCTCATTCTCAACGGCGAGAGCGCGAGTTACGCTGACACTGCCGTCATTGGCCGTGGCGCCTTTGCACTTTCCTCTGTGAAGCGCCGAGTGGATTACGGACGCAACCGTAAGGAGCTACTACATGACGTCGCCACGCTTGGATTCCGAGTGCCCGAATTAGAGGAGGAACATCAAAAGGGGGCTTATGAGCCGCAGATAGCTGCGACAGCTGAGCTGAAGGCACATCTCCAGTGCTCTGTGGCCGTTCCTGTCTTCGTCCTCTTCCACGAGCCACATTACAACATTCTGAAAAACATGCCCGAGGTTGAGGTTCGCGCGGCAGAAGAAGGCGGGACGCAGGCGCTGAGAATGAAGCCGATTGTGCTGTACATCGGACCGTATCTAGAATACACGGAGAAAACATACCCCACCTTGTCTGACACGCTTCCTTCTGGTGCTTTTCGGCCATCATAGTGAAAAAAGTAAGTTTCCAAATTCACTGATGGCATCAGAACGATATTGCTCTCTGTTTTCAAAAGAGGTGGAGGGCACTAACCGAGGGTGGTGGTGTGCACGGTTAAGAGACCAGCGAAATGGAAGTAAAGTGACGGTCGCGCAACTGAATACCCCACTTCTTCACCTGACGCTGTTATGACAAAGTTACGATCACACAAGCACACTTCTCGAATTTGAATGTGAGCACACATTTGCAATGCTGCCGCTATGTACTCCCTATCCCTTTTCAGCTCTTACTAATCTCACGGCGATGCCGAAGAGAGCCGCTTTTACTTGCACTTGTTGCCTCAGTGCACTCACGCTACTTTGGCTGTCTTCCTCAACCTCTGTTAAGAAGAAGTCCCTGATAAACTCGCTCGCAAAGTAAACGTCTGCTGCCACACATTTTTACTCCTCTTGTTTCCCCTATCTCTCTTTTTCCAGTTACTCATACCTGTTTCCATCTTCGTCATCTCAACTGTGCCTTATCTCATCTTCTCTTTTCTTCCTCCGCTCTTTTTTTTCTATCTGTACTGCGTTGACTTTCTCCACACTTTTCTACAAACACACAAATGATTGATAATAACTTCTCGCTTTGAAACTGCAGCACCTCAACTAGCTTTACATTTTTATTCTTTCTTCTTGGGCTTATCGTCCGATAATCTACTCCAGACACGAATGCTTCTTCGGTCTTGCCTCCTCTCGTCGGTAAGAGAGCATCAACATCAATACTAACAACACAAGCAATTGCCGCCTGGCCAGCGCCAGACGTAAAAAAGGGAGGAGGGGGGGGGGAGGGGGAAGCGCTTGTGGTCACTCACTCCAGTGGCTCTCGAGGACTCACTCTGTCCCATTCTTTACAAAGGTGACGAACTGCGTCGCGGGTACTGAAATGCTGCCTGCAACTCACCTCTCTCTCCACGCAGCCTGACAAGAGCTCCACCTCGTGTGAAGAACAACGAAGAAGAAAAGTGGAGCAAGATAGGGTTTGCCAGTGCCTGATACGTTTTAGTGTGCTCATCTGTTACTTGTTCTCGCGCGTCTCATACTCAATGAACATCTGATCCTCCATCACTCGCGTTACCCTCCCCTCCTCTTCTCCATTCTGTTCTTACATGTATACTAGATTTGAATGTGTATCTCTCCCCTTTTCAATCCTTTTTTTCACTTTCGTCTTTCAAATTTTACAGCCTTTTTCTTTTAAACCAATTAATAAAGCCTGCGATGCTGCGTTTTGCCTTCTCTAAGACGTGTGTCGCCCTCTCCCTGTCCCGCGCCGTTGTGCTGCGCGACAAGAAGGAGTTGCGCGGGAACCGGCCGGCCGGCAACGTTGGCCGCAAGGGGTCCAGAGCAGCGGTGTCCACTGCGATGCCGCCTCCCCGCGCGATGGGCGGCATTCAGCGCAGCACCCGCGCCGCCGCAGCCGGTGGGCAGGGCGACGGGGTGAGCAAGCACTACGAGAAGCTGCACCAGCAACTGCAGGACTTTTTCGACGACAGTACTCTCTCCGAGCGGGATCCGAACAGCAAAGAGAAGAAGGAAATAAAGAGGCTGACCCGCAAGATCAACAAGCACCTCTCAACGAAGGAGGTGGAGCGCATGGTGGGCACCGCAAAAACTCGTGATGATTGGGTGAGAGCCCTCCTTGCCGCCCGGCGCGACGGCAATTTCACCGTCGCCAAGGCGCTGGAGGCATTTGCTATGTTCCGCTTTGGCGTCAAGGAGCTCCCACCCGCAGCTGCCAAGCGTGCTGAAGTGGAGAACGTCTTGGTCGACTTTCTGCTGAAGTCGCTGTTTGCCGGCACGCTGGCGGGACACCTCGAGAGGCGCCTACTGGACCCGGATCTGGCGGTCCTGGCCAGCAGATTCCCTTGCCCGATCATTTGCAAACCTAGTAGCGTGGAAACTTTTGACCTGATGTGGGGAGTCGTAGAGGAGGCGGGCACCCGTGAGGAGGTCAGGAGGATCTACACGCCGTCGTTAAAAAAAGCTGCACGACAAGTGAAGGACAGGGCTGCCACAGAGAAGGCAGCCCACCACAGCGATCTCCCGCTGGTGATCGGAGGTGAAAGCGGCAGCGGAAAGTCCATCTTTTCCGCTCTGGCGCCGCAGTACATTCTTGAGGGCCTGGGCGAGACTGCAGGAATGAAGAAGAACTGTCTTACGGTCTACGTGATGGCGAGAGACATCAATCCCACTGATCTGCGGCGCATCGAAAAACTTGACGACCAAGTCCAGCGCGCGAAAACGCAGACTGGTAAGGAAGGGCCGCGCAAAAAGCGGACGGAGGCGGCGGCAAAGTGCCTACGCGGGATGGTCTGCGATGCCATCGAGTGCCCCGGAGAGCTCGTGCTTCCCAGCGATAAGAAGTACAAACACCTCTTCCTTGTGGTGGACGAGCTGGCCTCGAGCCCCGAGTTTTTCCGCGCACTGCTCGTCCACCACAGCCTGAAGGAAAGGCTGCTGAGCTTCGCGAGCGGGCTGGCCGAGCACGTGCAGCTCATCTGCTGCGCCACCGGCAGCCACTCGGCCATCGTAGAGAGTGGCAGCCAGCCCAGCGAGTACAACGCTATCAGCATGGGCCCGTCGGCCGTTCTTTTTGCGGAGCTGATGACAAGGGGCGGCGCAAGCGAGACCACTGTGCAGATGCTCGCGCGCAGCCCCGTTCTGCCGCCCATGGTGGAGAACCGCCGCATCGGCGCATTCGCGACGCAGGCGCTCTTGGAAACCGGAGGCTCTTTTCTGCAGCTCCCAGCAGGCAAGTATGGCATGAAAACAAAATGGCTGCGGCTTGGGGGCAGCGGTGGCGGCATGCTTGGGTACGCCGGCGTCATCGCTTCCCAGGTTGCGCAAGAGTACTGCAGGACGAATGCCTTAACACGCTACTCCGGGGAGGCGGCAACAATCGCCACGCTGGAAGGACTGCGCCGACTCCTGATGTGGGACCCACTCACAAGTACTGACGCCGAGCGTATTTTTGACTCGATGGGAGGCAGCAACCCTGTCTGGCTTGGCTTGTTTGCTACCAAGTACGCGGACCTACCGCCACTAAACAACATCGCACGGGAGAAAGTCACGGTGTCAGTCAGCAGGGCCCAGATAATACTGGCGGCCATCCGCTACGGCAGCGAGCCGTCGGCAGTCCTGCACATCCCTGACTCTTCTGAGGAGCTGAGTGCTTACCTGTTCTGCGTCTTTCTTGACGCCGTGCGAGAGGTGCCGGCGTGGACTATGGACAAAGAAACAGAAAAGAAAGTGGAAAGTGCCGCTGGCCAAGAGGAGAGGGAGAATATTGAGAGGGACGCCCGTTTGAACTACGTTCATAAAAACAAAAACAATGAGAGTTTCACGGACTTTGACAATTTCGCCGCTGCGCTGCGCGGTCGAGACACCGCTGCCCACATCACGCTGGGTGACTTCCTTCATAGCCTTGACCAACACTGGCAGAGCCCCCAGACCGCTTCCATGAGGGGGAAACTCAAGCACGCGCGCTGCGCGCCTCTTCTCTTCTCTGAGAAACAAATCCAAAGCGGTAAGAATACTGCTCGTCTGCTGGAAGAACTATCGACCACCATCGATAGTTTCTGCAAAGAACTGTTTCCTGCCACTCGGAGGAAGAAAGTCGCATTCACTGTTATGAACGCCCCCCAGGCGTCGTACGCCGACTTTATTATTGTGGCGGGCGACTACCTGTTCCTAGGCCAGTCCACGCTGTACAAGGATGGCGGGGCGGGAAGTAAATCCGTTACTGATGCCCAAAAAGTTGAGGTGGGGCTCATTAAGATGGGTTTTAAGACCTCTTATCCTGCGACGAGAGCCGTAAAGAAAGTCAAAAATGTTGATAGAACGCACACAGAAGAGCTCAACAAATATAGAAACAATAACAGTTTTACCAAAAAGTTAATGAAAAAGTTCGGCTGCAAAGTTGCTGTTCCCCTCTTTTTTGTCTCGGAGCCCATTAAGGCCGACGCTATCGGCAGGACGGTCGTTGCAGAGGGGCATGGCTGGAAGGGCCCCGCGCCGTTTATTCACATGCCGTCTCACATGGAAAAGTCGTGCACGCGAGACAAGAAAGAGTAGGCGCGAGGCGAGCTCCACCCGTATCCGCGCGCCTGTGCTTTGCGCCGTGTGGTATATTGAGAGAAGAAAAATAAAAGATCGATGCTTCTCAGGCCTTTCCTTACTTCTTGCCTCCTCGCCCCTGCCAAGTAGTGACATACGCCACCGGGCCCTTCACGCCTACGGATATCCTTGCTACCTGTTGTTTGTGCCCCTACCCTGCCCTTCACGCCCGTGCAGCTCATACACCCCGTGACAACTTTTGCCGCCAGCAGAATTCAGTGCTGCGCCCTAATTAATAAAATATTTTTATTCTGTTTATCTTTCTTTTCATTTCTAAGCATCAATAACTCACACTTTTTACAACTATTTTCATTACCACATTTCATATATAATACTGTATTTGATTACGTGCTTCCACCCTCAGACATTTTCTTCCTCTTCTTCAGAATTGGTTCATTGCGTTCTCTGTTCTGCGCGTGCTTCTCTTTTTATTATTATTATTATCCCCCCCATAGTATCGCTTTTTCACTCGAAACTGTTCTTTCTTCATACCTTGTCCGAGGATCGTAGATTGTCGATTGCGAATGAGACGTGATGATGCGGGAGGTCTCCTCTCTTCTGACGATGGTTAATTTTTTTCCTGTATCTATGACAAGCTGTGTGCGCTCACTATTTGCGCAAAGGAAAAACCGAGCGGAACAAAACAATGTCGAAGTGGAAGCACCACCTTGGTGTTACTTATCGTCGTTATTTTGTTCTCTTCTGTAAACACCTTTTTCTCTTCTTTTCTGTACTGCTCTCTTTCTGCCTTCTCTGTACAACATCAAGAAGGATTTCGTATATCCTGAGTCATTGTTCTCTGTCAGTTGGGTGCCTTGTCAGTGTGCGATACCAGGGTGTCAGCAGAAGAGTCTGGATGCCGTTGTTGTTGTAACATCTGCAACGGTGTTTATGCGACCGGACGGTATTTTTGTTTTCCTTTCCGAATCAATATCCCCTTTGGTTAGGGAGGCAATTCTCACGTTAACAAACAAAATCAAGTACTCTCTCTGTACCGACACTAATCGCCACTCCCTCCACAGTTCTACTCTTATTCTCCATACTTGCACCTCACATTACCGATGACCACAACAAGCTCCTGCAAGAACCTTTTCGCTCCACAACCAACAGCCCTCATTTCTGCAGTTTCCGTCTCGTTTTCTTCCTTTTGTTTCCCGCTTGCGTCTTTCCCTATTTCGTTGCTCAGTTCTTCTGATATATATATATGGCTGCTTTTTGTTACCCTTCACGGTACAAGATATATATCATTCAGATAGAACAAAAGGTTAGTTTAAAAGTATACAACGTAACGAAAGTAAGCTGCAACATAAACTCTTGATACTTATAGTGACATCACACACACACACAAAAAAAAACACAAGTAGTGAAAACCAACAGCAGTTCTCTAAGATTCAATATCTAAAAAGACCAACGACAACAACACTTGAAACAACATAAACAGTAGTTGAAAAGAAAAGGTAGCTGAAAAACAACAACACCATCAATCGGAACACCCATCAGATACTCTCCCACACCTTTTTCAGATTCTAAAACAAGGTTTCCGTGACAAAGTACTGCTAATCCTTTGATTTCATTTTTCTCTCTTCCTCTGCCAACCATCACCTGTGCTGCTTTCTCCCTCAGTATTGTCTCTCGCAGACCACGAATAATTGAGCCAAGGTCTGTTACATTACTCGAGAGAGAGGTACAGTCACCAACAATAGAAACAATAACAAATATCAACATTCGGTTTTTCTTTTCAATTGTTCCTCCAATCAGCGCGGCTTCTGCTCATTGCACTTTGCCTGTTCCTTTCAAAGTCACCTGCGTCTCACCTTTCTTTTCCCCCTGTTTTTCTTTTGCCAATTCTATTTTTTGTGTGCTTCCCCTCCTTCCAAGATTAACATATATATCTAGTCCTCTCAGCTCTTAAGTCTTAATTTCACCATGTCATCTAATAAATACACGAAGCGTCCTCACTCCCCCTCACCTGATGCGAATGATATCCCCGAAGTGCCTGATACCGAGACAGCAGCTCCCCCGACTGGGGCTGGAGAGTCTTCACTCCATCGGCGGTTCAGGACGGAGTTCGGGGGGTGTCAACTTCTCCGAAATATGACACCTGCAAAGATCGATGCCACCTGGGATTTCGCTACTTCCACTACCGAGGCTGCAGAAGACCAACTGGCTTCTTTTCTTAGAAACTGCGTCCAAAACGCCGATGCAATCGAGGACGCGACTACGCGAGAGAGGATGAAGGATTGGCTGCTGGAGGAAGACAAAAAAGGCCGCGTAACTAATTGGAAAGCGGATGTCACCAAAGTGTGCGAAAGCAAGTTTCCTGGGCTTCGGTCGAAGCTCGGATATCTGACTCTGACGAACGATGCGAGGGGACTACAACATCTTGCCAGTGATGTGCGGGGGGATGCAAAAGAACAGCGGGAGCAGATACGAAGCTTTTTTTCAGATGATCGCGGGCTTTCTTTACCGCTCTTTATCGTGGGTGACAGCGGCTCCGGAAAGACCCACTTGGCCACCGTCTGCCTTCGCGTGTATCAGGAGAAACTCTCACGTAATAATTCTGCGGAGAGCGACATTCTAATGGTATTCTTGAAAATTAAAGCCACCGACCCGATTTTCAAACCGTTTGTTGACTGTGACGAAAAAGTGCAAAATCTGAAGGCTCAACGTGCGACGTGGGACGAGCTATGGAAGGTGGAGTCACAGCGTGATAATCAGATGGTGAAGTGCATCAGAAGCTACATCAGTAAACTTACAGGTATCGAGTTGCATCCCACATTCTGCAGCTTTAACAAGGGCAAGTTCAGGGCCATCCTTATCGTGCTGGACGAGGTCATGGCTTTCCCCGCGTTGTCGAAGTCCGTATTCAGTGAGGAAGGGAATAGGGAGGTGACGTGCGGCTTCAGAGATCTCGCAGAGAAGTGCTACGTCATATGCTCTTCAACGAGCGGTAAAAACGTTCTCGTCAACGCTGGCAGCTCTCCGGGCGCGTACTACGTAACCCTCATGGATGCCTCGACGACGCTGTTCGAAAAAGCACTGGCTACGAAGAGCCTTTCCGATGCTCTACTGTCAAACCCTTTCTTTAAGGCTACCGTGCTTAACCGGCGTTGCGCCATGCATGCAGCTCAAACGTGGAAGAGCTTCTGTTCGAAACACGGGCTTTGCCTATCCGCCAATTCACTTCTAGGTGCAGCAGTCAGGCCGCTGTCTCCCGGTGGTGCTCACTTTGAACTTCCCGCTACCTCCTTTCTGTGCTCTCCCGAGTCTTCCACCTCTCCTTCGAACTCCCTCACCGCGTTGGCTGGCGTTTTGGCTGTGATGTGTGCAACGCATTACGTGAGGAATAGCCGGATGCGGAAGCTTCTCAAAAAAGATTCACGTACTAGCCCCACGGTCATTGTCGTTAGCGCTATTCGAAAGATGCTTCTCTGGAACACCATAGAGAACGTGGATGCGGAGAGCTTGTTCAGCGGCCTCGCCTACGATCCTCTTCTCCTCGCCTTCGCCCGCTCCACATTGGATAAGTACTGGGCGAACAGCCAGCGGCAAGGCACGAACGACGTTGCTACGCTGACGATAACCGCGTCCCACTTTGCGATGACAGCGCTGAACTACGGGCTGGATGTAGTCTCTGCGGCTCTCCACGCGCCGCAAACATTCGAGGCGTACGCCGCGTCGTTTGTCAACCTACTGCTCGACGCGCTGAGGCACGTGGAGGATGAGGAGCCTGTTTCTCTGGAAACGCTCGTGCTTGCGCTGGACCCACTGTGGGGAGCCAAAGGGGGAAAGGAGTGGGTGAAGGTACCAGATCATAAATTCACCCACAAACTGGTGTCGGACGTCCTGTACGCACACCATGCTGTCCCAGCGGAGACAACGGAAGATTTAGAGTCACTTGCGGAAGAACTGAGAGAAACCGAGCCAGATGTCGAAAAGACAAAACAGTACACTGGCCTGTGCGCCGCTATCAAGGAGGCGAAGACAGACTGCAACAATTCATCTCTGTGCTTTGTCAATGTCGATCAGGCGCCGTACGCGGACGCCATTGCTGTAAGTGGCGATACCCTTTTCCTTTTCCAGTGTAAGCGGGACACCAGCGAAGCTCTTGGTTCCCACACCCAATGGAGTGCGGAGCTGGGGAAGATGGGCTTCAACGCTGAGACTGTGAATTCTCTGGAAGCTGTGCCGGGAGTGGCTAGCGCCAAGCCCAGCACAGCTGCGGAAAGCGCTTCCTACACCTTTACAGCGTCGCTTATGCGGGAGACCGGCTGCAACATCTGCGTACCGATATTCGTGGTCGCTGAGGGAGGAACCGTTGATAACAGTACGGATCCCGGCGTCGTGATTGGCAGGGGCCACAACTGGGACCGGCCGCCGGTTATCTTCCGCATGGAAACAGAGTTCTCGCGCTCGTTTCTCAAGGTTCATGGAGAGAGAAAGTGGCGACCGTGCCGCTACGTGCACACCAAGGACAAGCACAATGAATTCAACGTGATGGTGATGGACAAGAACGGTTTGCGCACGTTCGTGACAGTCCAAAACGGGATACCGATCAAGAACTTGCCGCCGGAAGACAACGAAGAGGGCGGCCAGTGAGAGGATCGTCCGTGCTGTTGTTTTTTTCTAACTGTCCCCGTTAGCTAAGAATGTGGGCTACAGCTTTACTGTTACCCCTCTTTGCTCTTTCCACACTGCCCCTACGCATACCTTGCGATTCGTCTTTCTCCTGTTTTAATGCCTGATGACGTAACCCAGCGTTCTGTATATCGAATCCTGATGCCAGCATGTTTCTGAGCAATAAAAGTGATGTGTCACGCTTCTCTCAACGGCAATGGCGAGAACATAAAAAGTAGACTCTATATGTACGTCACGCTAGCGGAATGTTCTTGCAGACTTTCTCTTTGTATTATTCTCGCCTCCTCGCTCCTTCTTCTGCTTCTGGTTATGGTTTCTCTTGACAGAGAGCAACCGCTACTTCACGCTTTCATCATTCTGATCGCTTCAGGAGATTCTAGAACAACAGTGTGTGCATGTGCAGAAGAAAGCAACGCAACGCACACAGAAATCGGAGCTACTTGACTTTTTTTTTCATTTATCTGATACTCTTTCCATTTCTTATTTCCTCTTATTCTCCCTTCCGTCTCTCTCTTTTATCTCTCTTCTCCGATTCCGTCTTATGTGTGTGTGTGCCTGGGACATTCAGTCCGATAGTATACCCTGATTCAGTGCTTCCCAAGTGAACGGCGAGCTCTTGAATCTGGGATACGGATAATAAACACACACACACATACTCATGCGGGATTGAGTGCACACACTACCCGCTACGAATTACCAATATTCGTTTTGCTTCTCATTTCCCTCAAATTGTCTGGTATGAATGAGCGCAAAAAGTACTGATTCATCTTCTCATCATATAATTCAGAATTCCATTCCTCCGCTTAACGGATAGCCGGCATCTCGTAGAGAGACGCACGGTCTCATCAACTAGGCGTTCTTGCGTGTCTGCTATTGTATCTTAAACGATGGTTTGAATGCTGGGGTGTTGTTACTCACTCATGTGCCAGCTTTCAAGTATATTCTCTTTTACAGATGTGCCTCCTGCTCACAACCACTTCTTACACCCTATTCCTCTGCACTTGAAGATATCAAACGTCTTTCCCACTCCTCTCCCTGTATGTTGCCGGGAAACTCGCGGAGGAAATGGTCCATGGCAGTGTTTTCATTCTTAGCCCACTAATTTTACGCAAGTGCTTCACTACTTCGACTATCTTTCCAGACAGCGCAAGAGTACGAACATTTACGTCATCCGACGAATGAAGGAAGATGACGTGCTAAACCTTTGCGACCAGCATTTTGGATCTGGAGAAGGCAACACGCCTTCAGCGACTTCATCAGCAGAGATAGCCGCAGAGATTAGTGCACTCGAAAAGTATTCAGTGAGGTTGAAGTGAGTGATAACCACTGTGGATGAACATTCCAGCGCGCCCTTCACAAAATGTTTCTCCCTTCATTCCCTTCATCGGCTATGCACTTGCAGTGTAGTTTCATGACTGCGCTAACCCCGTCATGATCGTTGCTGCACTGCAGTCTGTGCAGACTAAAGTCCACCACCTCCACTCTCATGGGTATCCACGCTCCTGGCGATCCGCCTCCTTGCAGCACCAATATGGGAGCAGAAAAAAGAGAAACAAAGGGATACACTTGTGCATCGCTGTTTCAGCTTACGCACTACTGCCTTCAAGTGTTTCTTTTTCATCCTCTTCTCCATTTTCCACGCGGAATTAATCACGACGGCAGCGAGGGAGCAGCGTTCTCCGCTCTCCCTCGTTGCGTCTCCCAGACTGAATGTTTGTGCGTGTGTGCATGCGTGCGCCACGATGTGTTGAGAGAGAAGTCAGCGTAGTGGGACGTGCGAACCCCAACGCTCCACTCGGCCGCAGCGCCACTGTGTCTTGTGCTTTCAACTCTCTGTATAGGTATTCATTATGGTTCTGCCCTCTCCTCTCACAGCCTTTGACCCATCTTCCCATTATCTCACTTGTCAAGACGTGGCGTCTGATGGCGTGACGAGAAGAAACAACAAGGATTCTGGTGTGATAGGGGGAACAAAGTGCATAGCCATAGCAGATAGACACCAATGAAAACACTGTTATTTGTGAGACGTGGTGAATATGTGAGAAAGAAACGGCAGTTGCGCATCCGATGCAACAACGAAGAATGCATCACACGACTCTTTCCTCATCCATTGATACCGCCGAACACTTGGTTTATTAATATCTCTGGAGACGACTGGAGTAGACTGCGATTCTCTAATCTGCGACTGCAGAGGGGGAGGAGATTCGGGATGTGTGTCTCATTGAGCGTTGTATCGGTAATCATTACAAATTTCGTGTCGACCACATCTACAAGGTTTCTCAAAGTGTCACTTTTGATTTTTATCCCGGTCTCTTGTTGCCTCGTGTGCTTTTCTCTGTATACATGTATGCTATTAGAGTTGGGGACTCGCTTCCATCAGTGTTGATGAACGACTTTCTCTTCTCCTTTTCGTTTCGTTTTTATAAGTGAGTAGTGCTTCCGTTCGTTGGCTTCCCCGACGGCGAGAGAAGAAATCCATGTCCTTGTCACCCTCAGACGCAACACATGCTGTCCTCCCCTGGACCAACGCGCGTCTTGCTTGGCAGGGTAACCCTGGAGCATCTACCGCTGCTGACCAACAGTACAACGCGCTGTCCTGGAGGAAGGCGAACAACACACTTGCGTAATAGTTCAAGTCACCCACGAAGAGTACTGCAGTATTACCCACCTCACGGCGTCGCTCTGTCCAAGTTCTGCCGCGCCGCACCTGCTGCCGCTCTTTTCGGCTTCCGCACTGACGTGGCCAGCACAGTACACATGGCT
>JAQOSZ010000167.1:0-24880 GCA_030347455.1 Kentomonas sorsogonicus | reverse complement strand
GCGTGCCAGCCGCTGAGCGGCGCCGCGCCGACGCTGTCTGTGTACCTTGCGCCTGCGGTGAGCGGCGTGGCTGCGGGCGCGGCGCTGTCGACGTGCGCTGTGGGCACGACGCCCGGGCGCGTTGTGAGCGCGACGGACGGCGCGGCGGTGCAGGCGGAGCTTGAGCGCGCGGTGCTCGCGGCGGTGGCGGACAACAAGCTGGACGCGAGCGCGGCGGTGCTGATCGGCGCGCGGTACACGGCGCCGACGTACCCGTACGCTGACGGGAGCGCGGCGGGTGGAGCGCGTGGAGCGAGACGGCTGGCGTGAGCGGCACCGCGGACGTGATGACGGCGTACGCGCTGAGCGACGGCGCTGTGTCGGTGAGCGGCGTGTACAACGGGTGGGCCGTTGGGCAGCCGCAGCGACTGACCACTGAGGAACGCGACTGGCGACAACGGCCTTGTGGGCGTGATGCTCGGGTTCTCGGCCGGCGCGGGCGGGTGGGTGAACGTGGCTGCCGGCGAGGCTGCGAGCGGGCTGATGGTGGCGTGCCAGCCGCTGAGCGGCGCCGCGCCGACGCTGTCTGTGTACCTTGCGCCTGCGGTGAGCGGCGTGGCTGCGGGCGCGGCGCTGTCGACGTGCGCTGTGGGCACGACGCCCGGGCGCGTTGTGAGCGCGACGGACGGCGCGGCGGTGCAGGCGGAGCTTGAGCGCGCGGTGCTTGCGGCGGTGGCGGACAGCAAGCTGGACGCGAGCGCGGCGGTGCTGATCGGCGCGCGGTACACGGCGCCGACGTACCCGTACGCTGACGGGAGCGTCGGCGGGTGGAGCGCGTGGAGCGAGACGGCTGGCGTGAGCGGCACCGCGGACGTGATGACGGCGTACGCGCTGAGCGACGGCGCTGCGTCGGTGAGCGGCGTGTACAACGGGTGGGCCGTTGGGCAGCCGCAGCGGCTGGCGGCGGACGACGCGACTGGCGACAACGGCCTTGTGGGCGTGATGCTCGGGTTCTCGGCCGGCGCGGGCGGGTGGGTGAACGTGGCTGCCGGCGAGGCTGCGAGCGGGCTGATGGTGGCGTGCCAGCCGCTGAGCGGCGCCGCGCCGACGCTGTCTGTGTACCTTGCGCCTGCGGTGAGCGGCGTGGCTGCGGGCGCGGCGCTGTCGACGTGCGCTGTGGGCACGACGCCCGGGCGCGTTGTGAGCGCGACGGACGGCGCGGCGGTGCAGGCGGAGCTTGAGCGCGCGGTGCTTGCGGCGGTGGCGGACAGCAAGCTGGACGCGAGCGCGGCGGTGCTGATCGGCGCGCGGTACACGGCGCCGACGTACCCGTACGCTGACGGGAGCGCCGGCGGGTGGCAGCGCGTGGAGCGAGACGACTGGCGTGAGCGGCACCGTCGACGTGATGACGGCGTACGCGCTGAGCGACGGCGCTGTGTCGGTGAGCGGCGTGTACAACGGGTGGGCCGTTGGGCAGCCGCAGCGACTGACCACTGAGGCAACCATCGGCGACAACGGCCTTGTGGGCGTGATGCTCGGGTTCTCGGCCGGCGCGGGCGGGTGGGTGAACGTGGCTGCCGGCGAGGCTGCGAGCGGGCTGATGGTGGCGTGCCAGCCGCTGAGCGGCGCCGCGCCGACGCTGTCTGTGTACCTTGCGCCTGCGGTGAGCGGCGTGGCTGCGGGCGCGGCGCTGTCGACGTGCGCTGTGGGCACGACGCCCGGGCGCGTTGTGAGCGCGACGGACGGCGCGGCGGTGCAGGCGGAGCTTGAGCGCGCGGTGCTTGCGGCGGTGGCGGACAGCAAGCTGGACGCGAGCGCGGCGGTGCTGATCGGCGCGCGGTACACGGCGCCGACGTACCCGTACGCTGACGGGAGCGTCGGCGGGTGGAGGCGCGTGGAGCGAGACGACTGGCGTGAGCGGCACCGCGGACGTGATGACGGCGTACGCGCTGAGCGACGGCGCTGCGTCGGTGAGCGGCGTGTACAACGGGTGGGCCGTTGGGCAGCCGCAGCGGCTGACCACTGAGGACGCGACTGGCGACAACGGCCTTGTGGGCGTGATGCTCGGGTTCTCGGCCGGCGCGGGCGGGTGGGTGAACGTGGCTGCCGGCGAGGCTGCGAGCGGGCTGATGGTGGCGTGCCAGCCGCTGAGCGGCGCCGCGCCGACGCTGTCTGTGTACCTTGCGCCTGCGGTGAGCGGCGTGGCTGCGGGCGCGGCGCTGTCGACGTGCGCTGTGGGCACGACGCCCGGGCGCGTTGTGAGCGCGACGGACGGCGCGGCGGTGCAGGCGGAGCTTGAGCGCGCGGTGCTTGCGGCGGTGGCGGACAGCAAGCTGGACGCGAGCGCGGCGGTGCTGATCGGCGCGCGGTACACGGCGCCGACGTACCCGTACGCTGACGGGAGCGCCGGCGGGTGGCACGCGTGGAGCGAGACGACTGGCGTGAGCGGCACCGTCGACGTGATGACGGCGTACGCGCTGAGCGACGGCGCTGTGTCGGTGAGCGGCGTGTACAACGGGTGGGCCGTTGGGCAGCCGCAGCGACTGACCACTGAGGCAACCATCGGCGACAACGGCCTTGTGGGCGTGATGCTCGGGTTCTCGGCCGGCGCGGGCGGGTGGGTGAACGTGGCTGCCGGCGAGGCTGCGAGCGGGCTGATGGTGGCGTGCCAGCCGCTGAGCGGCGCCGCGCCGACGCTGTCTGTGTACCTTGCGCCTGCGGTGAGCGGCGTGGCTGCGGGCGCGGCGCTGTCGACGTGCGCTGTGGGCACGACGCCCGGGCGCGTTGTGAGCGCGACGGACGGCGCGGCGGTGCAGGCGGAGCTTGAGCGCGCGGTGCTTGCGGCGGTGGCGGACAGCAAGCTGGACGCGAGCGCGGCGGTGCTGATCGGCGCGCGGTACACGGCGCCGACGTACCCGTACGCTGACGGGAGCGTCGGCGGGTGGAGCGCGTGGAGCGAGACGACTGGCGTGAGCGGCACCGCGGACGTGATGACGGCGTACGCGCTGAGCGACGGCGCTGCGTCGGTGAGCGGCGTGTACAACGGGTGGGCCGTTGGGCAGCCGCAGCGGCTGGCGGCGGACGACGCGACTGGCGACAACGGCCTTGTGGGCGTGATGCTCGGGTTCTCGGCCGGCGCGGGCGGGTGGGTGAACGTGGCTGCCGGCGAGGCTGCGAGCGGGCTGATGGTGGCGTGCCAGCCGCTGAGCGGCGCCGCGCCGACGCTGTCTGTGTACCTTGCGCCTGCGGTGAGCGGCGTGGCTGCGGGCGCGGCGCTGTCGACGTGCGCTGTGGGCACGACGCCCGGGCGCGTTGTGAGCGCGACGGACGGCGCGGCGGTGCAGGCGGAGCTTGAGCGCGCGGTGCTTGCGGCGGTGGCGGACAACAAGCTGGACGCGAGCGCGGCGGTGCTGATCGGCGCGCGGTACACGGCGCCGACGTACCCGTACGCTGACGGGAGCGTCGGCGGGTGGCACGCGTGGAGCGAGACGACTGGCGTGAGCGGCACCGCGGACGTGATGACGGCGTACGCGCTGAGCGACGGCGCTGCGTCGGTGAGCGGCGTGTACAACGGGTGGGCCGTTGGGCAGCCGCAGCGGCTGACCACTGAGGACGCGACTGGCGACAACGGCCTTGTGGGCGTGATGCTCGGGTTCTCGGCCGGCGCGGGCGGGTGGGTGAACGTGGCTGCCGGCGAGGCTGCGAGCGGGCTGATGGTGGCGTGCCAGCCGCTGAGCGGCGCCGCGCCGACGCTGTCTGTGTACCTTGCGCCTGCGGTGAGCGGCGTGGCTGCGGGCGCGGCGCTGTCGACGTGCGCTGTGGGCACGACGCCCGGGCGCGTTGTGAGCGCGACGGACGGCGCGGCGGTGCAGGCGGAGCTTGAGCGCGCGGTGCTTGCGGCGGTGGCGGACAGCAAGCTGGACGCGAGCGCGGCGGTGCTGATCGGCGCGCGGTACACGGCGCCGACGTACCCGTACGCTGACGGGAGCGTCGGCGGGTGGAGCGCGTGGAGCGAGACGACTGGCGTGAGCGGCACCGCGGACGTGATGACGGCGTACGCGCTGAGCGACGGCGCTGTGTCGGTGAGCGGCGTGTACAACGGGTGGGCCGTTGGGCAGCCGCAGCGGCTGACCACTGAGGCAACCATCGGCGACAACGGCCTTGTGGGCGTGATGCTCGGGTTCTCGGCCGGCGCGGGCGGGTGGGTGAACGTGGCTGCCGGCGAGGCTGCGAGCGGGCTGATGGTGGCGTGCCAGCCGCTGAGCGGCGCCGCGCCGACGCTGTCTGTGTACCTTGCGCCTGCGGTGAGCGGCGTGGCTGCGGGCGCGGCGCTGTCGACGTGCGCTGTGGGCACGACGCCCGGGCGCGTTGTGAGCGCGACGGACGGCGCGGCGGTGCAGGCGGAGCTTGAGCGCGCGGTGCTTGCGGCGGTGGCGGACAGCAAGCTGGACGCGAGCGCGGCGGTGCTGATCGGCGCGCGGTACACGGCGCCGACGTACCCGTACGCTGACGGGAGCGCCGGCGGGTGGAGCGCGTGGAGCGAGACGGCTGGCGTGAGCGGCACCGCGGACGTGATGACGGCGTACGCGCTGAGCGACGGCGCTGCGTCGGTGAGCGGCGTGTACAACGGGTGGGCCGTTGGGTATCCGCAGCAACTCGCCACAGAGGACGCGACTGGCGACAACGGCCTTGTGGGCGTGATGCTCGGGTTCTCGGCCGGCGCGGGCGGGTGGGTGAACGTGGCTGCCGGCGAGGCTGCGAGCGGGCTGATGGTGGCGTGCCAGCCGCTGAGCGGCGCCGCGCCGACGCTGTCTGTGTACCTTGCGCCTGCGGTGAGCGGCGTGGCTGCGGGCGCGGCGCTGTCGACGTGCGCTGTGGGCACGACGCCCGGGCGCGTTGTGAGCGCGACGGACGGCGCGGCGGTGCAGGCGGAGCTTGAGCGCGCGGTGCTTGCGGCGGTGGCGGACAGCAAGCTGGACGCGAGCGCGGCGGTGCTGATCGGCGCGCGGTACACGGCGCCGACGTACCCGTACGCTGACGGGAGCGCCGGCGGGTGGAGCGCGTGGAGCGAGACGGCTGGCGTGAGCGGCACCGTCGACGTGATGACGGCGTACGCGCTGAGCGACGGCGCTGTGTCGGTGAGCGGCGTGTACAACGGGTGGGCCGTTGGGCAGCCGCAGCGACTGGACCACTGAGGCAGACCACGGCGACAACGGCCTTGTGGGCGTGATGCTCGGGTTCTCGGCCGGCGCGGGCGGGTGGGTGAACGTGGCTGCCGGCGAGGCTGCGAGCGGGCTGATGGTGGCGTGCCAGCCGCTGAGCGGCGCCGCGCCGACGCTGTCTGTGTACCTTGCGCCTGCGGTGAGCGGCGTGGCTGCGGGCGCGGCGCTGTCGACGTGCGCTGTGGGCACGACGCCCGGGCGCGTTGTGAGCGCGACGGACGGCGCGGCGGTGCAGGCGGAGCTTGAGCGCGCGGTGCTTGCGGCGGTGGCGGACAACAAGCTGGACGCGAGCGCGGCGGTGCTGATCGGCGCGCGGTACACGGCGCCGACGTACCCGTACGCTGACGGGAGCGTCGGCGGGTGGCACGCGTGGAGCGAGACGACTGGCGTGAGCGGCACCGCGGACGTGATGACGGCGTACGCGCTGAGCGACGGCGCTGCGTCGGTGAGCGGCGTGTACAACGGGTGGGCCGTTGGGTATCCGCAGCAACTCGCCACAGAGGACGCGACTGGCGACAACGGCCTTGTGGGCGTGATGCTCGGGTTCTCGGCCGGCGCGGGCGGGTGGGTGAACGTGGCTGCCGGCGAGGCTGCGAGCGGGCTGATGGTGGCGTGCCAGCCGCTGAGCGGCGCCGCGCCGACGCTGTCTGTGTACCTTGCGCCTGCGGTGAGCGGCGTGGCTGCGGGCGCGGCGCTGTCGACGTGCGCTGTGGGCACGACGCCCGGGCGCGTTGTGAGCGCGACGGACGGCGCGGCGGTGCAGGCGGAGCTTGAGCGCGCGGTGCTCGCGGCGGTGGCGGACAACAAGCTGGACGCGAGCGCGGCGGTGCTGATCGGCGCGCGGTACACGGCGCCGACGTACCCGTACGCTGACGGGAGCGTCGGCGGGTGGCACGCGTGGAGCGAGACGGCTGGCGTGAGCGGCACCGTCGACGTGATGACGGCGTACGCGCTGAGCGACGGCGCTGTGTCGGTGAGCGGCGTGTACAACGGGTGGGCCGTTGGGCAGCCGCAGCGACTGACCACTGAGGCAACCATCGGCGACAACGGCCTTGTGGGCGTGATGCTCGGGTTCTCGGCCGGCGCGGGCGGGTGGGTGAACGTGGCTGCCGGCGAGGCTGCGAGCGGGCTGATGGTGGCGTGCCAGCCGCTGAGCGGCGCCGCGCCGACGCTGTCTGTGTACCTTGCGCCTGCGGTGAGCGGCGTGGCTGCGGGCGCGGCGCTGTCGACGTGCGCTGTGGGCACGACGCCCGGGCGCGTTGTGAGCGCGACGGACGGCGCGGCGGTGCAGGCGGAGCTTGAGCGCGCGGTGCTCGCGGCGGTGGCGGACAACAAGCTGGACGCGAGCGCGGCGGTGCTGATCGGCGCGCGGTACACGGCGCCGACGTACCCGTACGCTGACGGGAGCGTCGGCGGGTGGCACGCGTGGAGCGAGACGACTGGCGTGAGCGGCACCGCGGACGTGATGACGGCGTACGCGCTGAGCGACGGCGCTGCGTCGGTGAGCGGCGTGTACAACGGGTGGGCCGTTGGGCAGCCGCAGCGGCTGACCACTGAGGACGCGACTGGCGACAACGGCCTTGTGGGCGTGATGCTCGGTTCTCGGCCGGCGCGGGCGGGTGGGTGAACGTGGCTGCCGGCGAGGCTGCGAGCGGGCTGATGGTGGCGTGCCAGCCGCTGAGCGGCGCCGCGCCGACGCTGTCTGTGTACCTTGCGCCTGCGGTGAGCGGCGTGGCTGCGGGCGCGGCGCTGTCGACGTGCGCTGTGGGCACGACGCCCGGGCGCGTTGTGAGCGCGACGGACGGCGCGGCGGTGCAGGCGGAGCTTGAGCGCGCGGTGCTTGCGGCGGTGGCGGACAGCAAGCTGGACGCGAGCGCGGCGGTGCTGATCGGCGCGCGGTACACGGCGCCGACGTACCCGTACGCTGACGGGAGCGCCGGCGGGTGGAGCGCGTGGAGCGAGACGGCTGGCGTGAGCGGCACCGTCGACGTGATGACGGCGTACGCGCTGAGCGACGGCGCTGTGTCGGTGAGGCGGCGTGTACAACGGGTGGGCCGTTGGGCAGCCGCAGCGACTGACCACTGAGGCAACCATCGGCGACAACGGCCTGTGGGCGTGATGCTCGGGTTCTCGGCCGGCGCGGGCGGGTGGGTGAACGTGGCTGCCGGCGAGGCTGCGAGCGGGCTGATGGTGGCGTGCCAGCCGCTGAGCGGCGCCGCGCCGACGCTGTCTGTGTACCTTGCGCCTGCGGTGAGCGGCGTGGCTGCGGGCGCGGCGCTGTCGACGTGCGCTGTGGGCACGACGCCCGGGCGCGTTGTGAGCGCGACGGACGGCGCGGCGGTGCAGGCGGAGCTTGAGCGCGCGGTGCTCGCGGCGGTGGCGGACAACAAGCTGGACGCGAGCGCGGCGGTGCTGATCGGCGCGCGGTACACGGCGCCGACGTACCCGTACGCTGACGGGAGCGTCGGCGGGTGGCACGCGTGGAGCGAGACGACTGGCGTGAGCGGCACGCGGACGTGATGACGGCGTACGCGCTGAGCGACGGCGCTGTGTCGGTGAGCGGCGTGTACAACGGGTGGGCCGTTGGGCAGCCGCAGCGGCTGACCACTGAGGACGCGACTGGCGACAACGGCCTTGTGGGCGTGATGCTCGGGTTCTCGGCCGGCGCGGGCGGGTGGGTGAACGTGGCTGCCGGCGAGGCTGCGAGCGGGCTGATGGTGGCGTGCCAGCCGCTGAGCGGCGCCGCGCCGACGCTGTCTGTGTACCTTGCGCCTGCGGTGAGCGGCGTGGCTGCGGGCGCGGCGCTGTCGACGTGCGCTGTGGGCACGACGCCCGGGCGCGTTGTGAGCGCGACGGACGGCGCGGCGGTGCAGGCGGAGCTTGAGCGCGCGGTGCTCGCGGCGGTGGCGGACAACAAGCTGGACGCGAGCGCGGCGGTGCTGATCGGCGCGCGGTACACGGCGCCGACGTACCCGTACGCTGACGGGAGCGTCGGCGGGTGGCACGCGTGGAGCGAGACGACTGGCGTGAGCGGCACCGTCGACGTGATGACGGCGTACGCGCTGAGCGACGGCGCTGCGTCGGTGAGCGGCGTGTACAACGGGTGGGCCGTTGGGCAGCCGCAGCGGCTGACCACTGAGGACGCGACTGGCGACAACGGCCTTGTGGGCGTGATGCTCGGGTTCTCGGCCGGCGCGGGCGGGTGGGTGAACGTGGCTGCTAGTTCGCTAGTGGACTTTGTTGTTGGCTGCGTAAAGTCGTCAGATACGCTCCCTGACTTCCGCTCTGCTTATCATCTCCTTTCTCTTCCTGACTTCCCGATGTTCAACGGCAATGGCTCCTCAAGTGTCAATAACTACTGTCGGTCGCAAAACCCTAAGTGGGGATATGCGTTTACCGCTCCTCAAGATAGTGCCTCTAACGCGCTGCTGCAGGGTGTGGTAGCTGCAGCTGTGCTTGATGGCACACTTAGCGTCTATGACACTATTTATCTTAGTGGGTTCTACGACGAGAGCGATGCTTCCTGGAAGTGGGCTGACGGTGTTGTCTTCACGTCTGGTGGCCGCGGCCTCGCTGACGGTGCCAGGAGTGTGGCAGGCGTGTTCGCGGGCTGGGCACCTGGGTTCCCGCAAGCAGACCCACCCGGCGCTGACAACCTGCAGTACAGCATCAACGCTGGCGGATGGACGAACACCAGGTCTCAGAGGCAGTTTATCATGTGCGTGGAGGTGGCAGAGGAGATCGCAGACACTCTGTTCAGCGTTGCGGCACCGGACGTGCTGGGCCCCGTGCGCGCAAACCCTGCTGCACGCGACACGCTGTGCCTGGCGCATGACCCGCCGGGCACCTTCATCTCGGTTCCCGACGAGGCGACGGAGAACGAGCTCGAGCGGCACGTTATGTGGGCCACGACGGTGCGGAGTCCGCCGTACGCCAAGACGCAGACCTTCTTCTTCAACGCGAGCTATCCCACCGTGCTGTCGGCCGAGTACCAGAAGTGGGCGCCGTCCTACCCCCTTCCGGACGCCGTCAACTCCTTCATGGGCTTCCAGTTCGCGGCAGGCGGGTGGGTGAACGAGGGAGGCCGATCACGCGGCTACGTTGTCGTGTGCCGCACAACGACGGCGGTGGAGCGCGGCATCGAGCTTGTGGAGACGAGCGGCTCCGCACTGGCGGCCGGCAGCGTCGACCGGGACGGCGTTCCGACGGTGTGCGGCGCCGGCCGGCGGCCCCTCAGCGTGCGCGACGCGGCGACGCAGCGTAACTTGGAGGTCGTTGCGATGGCGGCGCTGCTGCGGCGGCAGGTGCGCGTCACCGTGCTGCTCAGCGGCCGCTTCGGTGGCGCGCCGGCGTCCGGCATGTGGATGTGGGAGCGCGACGCCGGCGCCGCCTTCGCGCAGGGCTTCAGCACCAGCGATGGCAGCACGGCGCTGAGCGGCCACGAGACGTACTGGGCGCCGGGCTATCCCGCCAACACTCCGGCCGGCGCCACACTTCTGGCTTACTCGCCGGTGGACGGCGGCTGGGTGAATCTGGCATCGCAGGAGGCGCCGTACCTCACCGCGTGCGCCGCCGGCACCCACGCGAGCTCACTGGAGGGTATGTTTCTGCTACGCGCGCCGCCGGGCCTGGCGTCGCCGACGCAGCAGCCCTCGATTGCGGCGCTCATGTGCAACTCGCAGATCCCCTCAGGACGGCCAATGAGCGTGTCCAACGCCACGGCGCAGGAGGGCCTCGGGCGGCTCGCGGCCGCCGCGCTCGACCTGCCGTCCGACGCGCTTGCGCCGAGCAGCACGATCCTTCTGGGCGGCTCTCTGGCGTCGGGCTCTCTGCGGTGGGCTGACGGCAGCGACGGCAGCTACAGCTTGTGGGCGCCCGAGTACCCGCGCGGCGCCGGCACTCTCGTCGGCTTCAACGTGCTGGCGCAGGGGTGGGTGAACGAGGTGGCGGACGGCGCGGAGTGGTGGGTGGCGTGCGGCCCCGGCGAGGACCTGCCGTCCGGCGTCTTCCTGGCGAGCGACACGCTCTACTTCACCGACACGATCCAGAACTCGCAGCTGTACCTGCAGGCCACCGGGGCGTGCGCGCGCGCGGGCGGCGCGATGGCGGCGGTGCTCAACGCCACGCAGCAGCTGGGCCTGGAGCTGGCGGTGATGCGCGACATGGTCGGCGCGCGCGAGCACGTGCGCGGCCCGGCCGACGTGGTGCTGCTGAACGGCTGGTACGTGCCGGGGAAGGACGTGTGGGAGTGGCAGGACAGCTTCTACGGCGTCGCCGACAACACCACCAACTTCACCATTGGCTACGCCGCGCCGGACGGACGGAATGTGCCCGGGGCGTATGTCGCGTGGTCCGCGTCCAACCCCACCAGCGCGCCCGGCGCCTACTCGGTGGGCTACAGTCTCGCGGCCGGCGGCTGGACGAACGTGGCGCCGCAGTCGGGGGCGTACGCGGCCGCGTGCGTGCACCAGGCGCCGGCGCTGCCTGACATCTACTTCTTGCGCCCCGACGCGCGCAGCACCGCCGGCACGTGCGAGGAGGGCGGCGGCAACCGACTGCGCGTGCTGACCATGGCGACGCAGGTGATGCTGGAGGCGCGCGCGACCGCAGAGGGTCTGGAGGCGGAGACGCTGCTACTCGGCGCCGGCTACAACGCGAGCGACGGGGGCGGCACGTGGCACTGGGTGGACGCCGGCGGCGGTCTCGGCGGCGTCGCCTTCACCACCGGCTACTCCAGCGCCGGGGCGGTCGGCGCGGCGCCGGTGCCCGGCGTCTTCAGCTTCTGGGCCTCCGGCTACCCGCGCGCGACGCCGGGGCTGCCGCTCGACGCGACCGCGGTGGCCTACCGACCGTCGGCCGGCGGCTGGGTGAACGTGCGCGGCGGCGCCACCGGCCAGTACGTCGCGTGCACCCTCATGCCCTTCTCTCAGAGGCCGGTGCCGGCGCGCCGGACACGGTTGAGGACCGCGGGGGCTCCTCAGGGGGTCTGCCGTCGTGGGCCATCGCCGTGATCGTGGTGTGCGCGGCGCTGGCGCTCGCGGCCGCCATCGTGGTCCCTGTCGTCATCTGCTGCTTGCGGCGGCGGCGGCAGCGCAAGGCCGCCAACGCGCCGGTCGAAGACGCCGCGGAGCTGGAGCAGGAGCGCCAGCGGCGCGTGGCCGCCCGCCGGGAGCAGGCCGCCGCGGAGCGGGAGCAGGCCGCCGCGGACCCTCCCCGGAGCGACACGGACACCGGCGGGGGATTCCTGGAGTACCGCTACGGCAGCGTCGCGCACTCCATGACCGCCTCCCAGTACTTTGGCACCGGCGGACGCGGCAGCGCGCGGCTGCCCAGCACGGCGGAGAGCGTCGGGGGCTCCGTGGTCGTGCCCTTCACCGCCGGCGAGGGAGCGAACCCCCTCAGCGGCCCCGCGCGCACCGGCCCGCGCCGCAGCACCGCCGGCGGACCCACTTTCGTGGTGGACAGCGACCGCAGCGACGGCGACTCGCCGCACCAGCCGCTCTCGCGCCAGAGCTCCGGCTGGAGCATGGTGACGCTGTAGCGTCCGGCGCGCAGACGTTATGTGTGCGTCTTCAGATCTAAGGCTCCCTCTGTATTTCCTTGCTACCTTCTTCTCATGCAATGAAAAACAAAAAGCTAAACCGGTGAATTTCTCGCTGTCTTGAAGGAAGAGTGCGAAGAAGCAGACGCCTACCGCGTTTAGGAGTGACATCTTTCATTTTTATGCATACTTTTTCATTTTCTCCTGTTGTCTCTCTCATTAAATAATGACTGTACTACGCCTACTGTTGAGAACACATTAACTTCGTCGAGAATATGTTTGTATACTTCCCACATTGAAAAGAAGTGATTTTTTTTTGGTGTTTTTTTTTTTCGTGATCTCGAAGCCACTCTGCCGTGCTTCCACAAATGCTGCGGATATATTGCACAGTCATCCATGTGGCCAAAACGTTCGTATGCACGACTCCTACTGAGCACCGTGCTCCTGCTACGCTACCCCACCCTCTCCACCCGCACACTCCCCACGCGCAAATCTAGATATCTTCACTAACTCTAATTCTTCACCAAGACTCACAGTAGGGACCGCTCCATCAGTACTGCTCACTATCTCATAGACGACACAGAAGCTTTCACGTCTCTCTTGTCGCCGTTTCTCACCTCTACTGACTTTCTAGTCTTTCCAAATTCAGATTAATACAGATTCTCCTTTTTTTTTTCCTTCCCAGAAACTGCGCTTCTTTTTTTTTTCTTCTCTTGCACCGCCTTTCCTTTTCTTTTCTTTCCTTTTCCCCCGCTACTTCTGTTCCTCGTTTTTTCTTCTCCCGATTTCACGAGCAAGTGCGAAACTACAACCGATAGGCTTCACTAAATAAGGGCGAAAAAAAAACATCAGCAACACACAGATACCTCAGTGCTAACGAACAGCCGTCAAGTGCGCCACAAACGCCCGCCAAGAATCCTTGAGCTCGCGTCACACAACTTTCCATCAGTTGTTGTCACCTGACATCTCGTTTGTCAGAGTTGCCCGTGCACACTCACTGACCAGTGTTCACAGGACCGTCGTATCTTGACAGTTTTTTTCTCTCCTTATTTTCCTAACATTTTCTTTCATAGATCACAATTTTCAGATACCCAGAAACAGAACCTTAATCATCACCCTTCTCGTTTGCTTTTCTTTCGCCACTTTACTCAGAAGAATAACAATAGCAGTTTAGCTACAGACATACACACAAGAAGCAGTGCGAAATACCGCTTCTAGTGCTATATATCACACAGAAATCAAAAGCCGAAAAAAGAATAAAAGAACGTCTGGAAAGATTCCGCGTGCAAAGTACATAAATAAGAAGTACCAACACTGTCTCGTCGAGGATCGCTAAACGCAGCGAACCACTCACAACTACAACGACCTGACGACGTTATCACTAGCAGAACATATAATTTCTCACTCAGAATTATCCCCCTCCCAACTCACTTTCTCCTTACACACCTCTTTTTTTCCTTCTTTTCTTTTTCTCTTTTGGACATTGTCCTTTTCTTCTCTACACTTCAGCAGTAAAGTCACCGAACACATTTCGTAAAACATCATTGCGGAACGTCTACACACACGAACATCATCAAACACACAGAAACATACGTCAGAAAAAAACATATCCGAAACATTCACTTTTTACAAACGCACTACTTCTCAACGAGAAATCACAGAGTTGTAAAAAAGAAAGTCAAGTGACTGCACTTTTCGATTCCCTTTTCCTTTCTTTAACGCACTCTCATTTCATCTTTTTTGTGTTTTTTTTTCTCTCCCCCCCCACACACACATACCGAATACGATCATAAGAATCTTTCTTGAACTTTTCACTACATATTTACAGATTATTTCTTTTTTTTTTCACTCGTCTTTTTTTTATTTTTTTCTCAACGTCGTTTTTCGACTTTAACCTGTTCAGATTTTTGCCGCCTATTTCGGTTCTTCTTGGATACCGATTTCTTTTCCCAACTATTCATTTATCTGTTTTTTTTTTCTGTTTTCTGTCACCTTTGCGGCGTGAGCCTGCCACCTTCACTTCAGCAGTGAGCGGAACATTGCATTTTAGCCTACATCACTTGGCTCATCTGCTGTTCTCACAGTTTTTTTTTTCGGTTGACTATCGTTCTACAATCAGATTTTTTTTTTTTACAATTCTCTATTCTTCTTCGTTTCACACAGACATTCAGATTTTTAAATTTTTTCTTTTCTCATTTTTTTCTTCTTCACATCTCTTTCTCTCCTCACTTTCATTAATTCTCTACGGCTTCTCTCACTGCACCCCCTCGCGCAATGGCCGCCATCCCCTACTACTACGGCGAGCTGTACCGCGCTGTGCCCCCGCCCCCGCCTGCCGCGTCGCACCCCGCCGCCCCCGACACATACTACCCGCCGCCGCCGCCGCCGCCCGATTGGCGCAGCGCGACGCCGCCCGGCGGCTGCGAGCCTCCCCGCCCCCCGTACGCCCCGTACGCCGTCGGCGCCCCCGCCCCGCCGCCGCGCGCGCCGCTGCCCGCCTACTACGCGTACCCCCCCGAGGCGGACCCGTACGCGGCGTACTACTACTACTACGGCTGCCCGCCCGCCGTCTGCGCGCCCGGCGGGTACGCGGCCCCCGTCGACGCCTACGGCGGGCACCCGGCGGCCCTCACCTTGCAGCCGCCGCCCGACGCCGCGCCGGCGGCCCCCGCGGACACCACCGTCATCTCCTCCACCAACGAGCGCGCCACCGCGACGCCGTCGTGCCTGTCGGCCGCCACGGCCTCTGCGGAGCGCGGCGGCGGCGAGGGCGGCGCGACGCGGGGCCAACGGCGCAAGGTGCTGACGCCCTTCAACATTGTGCGCTTCTCCGCCAAGAACTGCCTGCTGTGCGGGGAGGCGGACCACTCGTACAACAACTGCTTCAATCTCTTCAACAACAAGATGCTCTGCTTCTTCAACGAGGCGAACTGCGGCGTCTACATATTCGAGGAGCACACCGCGAAGCTGGGCACCGGCCCGCGGCAGCGGCGGCCCGGCGCGGCCGGCAAGGCGGAGTACGACTGGATGACCACCTGCCTCGTCGGCGACCTCGTGCGCTTTGTCTACTCCGACATCCTCAAACAGCCGGTCGCCGCCGCCGGCGACGGCACGCTCGACCTCGCGGCGCACGACACCGCCCTCTTCGTCGGCGGCAAGAACCTCTGGGACACCACACAGCAGGCGCTGCGGTGCCTGCAGAGCCAGACACGCCGCGCCGCCGCACCGGGCGACCGCCCCGCCGCCGCGCGCCGCAATGTCTTCTCGCGGCAGCAGCTGGAGCTTCCGTGCGCGCAGCTCCAGCTGTTCCCCGGCGGGCTCGTGTACGTGGGCCGGCTCTCCTCCGGCTGGGACGGCACGGAGGCCCCCGCCCCGCCGCCTGCGGGGAGTACGAAGGATGCGGCGCAGGCGCAGCAGGCGCCCATTGTATCGGACTCCGCCCCCGCGCCGCGGCCAGCTGAAGAGACTGACGCGCAAGCCGGTATCGGCCACCACCACCACCGCCACCGCCACTGCCGCCAGCACAGCACCGCCGCCTGCCGAGGGCGCGGAGGCAGCGCCGCAGGACGGGACGCGTGCAGACGGGGATGAGGACACGGTGGCCGCCGCGGCTCTCCAGCCGCCGCCGTCCGTCGACGCGAAGCACGACGCCGCTGAGGCGCTGACGGAGGAGGAGGCGCGCCGCCGCCGCACGCTGCACGTCAAGTTCATCCCGATTCACCTCCGCGACGCGGCGGTGCGGGAACTGATCACGATGCAGGAGGCGCTGGTCATTCACCGCGTGCGTGCCGTGCGGCCGGCGCACGCCCGCAGCAGCGCGGGCCGCGGCAAGTCGGGCGTCTTCTTCGTGTGCTTCGTCGAGTACGCGACGGAGGCGGAGTGCAGGCGCGCGCTCGTGTTCCTGTCCGGCAAGCGGGTCAACGGCGGCTTCTACCTGCAGGCGCAGCTCTCCAAGCAGTGCATCAAGGGCGGCTTCATCACGGACTACAACCCTGGCGACCCTGCCGTGCCCTGCACATACGGCGTGCGCCCTGGTGGCTTCCACGCGCTGCCGGCAGCGGCAGCAGCGGACAACGCTGCCAATGAAAAAGAGGAACCGCAAGAGCCCGCGAAACCCTCGCCGCTTCGCACGGTCATACACAACCTATGCGTCAGCTGGAGGCGTCGAAGAGCGCCGCACCGTCTGCCGACAGAGAGATCAAGACGTCGTCAAAAAACGGGGAGGCCCCTGTTGAGGAAAGCGCCGCCACGGCTGCCGCCGAGAAAGAGGAAAAAGAGGCCGGCAGCTCTGAGGCGGACGGCGTGTGCTGCGCCACCCCGGTCGCCCAGCGGGCGGCGGCGCCGGAGTGTCCGCAGCAGACGCCGCCCTCGGCAGGGGCCGAAGACACAGCCACCGCGTCGGCGCTGACGACGGTCGGCTACCCATCCTCCAGCAAGGACGCGGCGCGGACGGCGGACACGAAGCGGAGCGGCAGCGCCTCCCCCGCCAGCTGCTCCCCTCGCGTGCTCTTCCACGTCCCGCTGCCGCACTCGGCCGACCGCGAGGCCGCCGAGGGGACAACGCCGGCGCCTGAACGGTGCGGCGGCGACGGCTCCCCCGCGCCCGCCGTGCCGTGCGCGGCCACCTGCGCTGTCGCGGAGATGCTGGAGAAGCGCGGCGCCCTGCACGCCGCAACGCACGACTACCTCGCCCTCCTGCGGGCCGCGGAGAAGGAACGCGAGGGCGGCGGCAGCGACGCAGCGGAGGAGGCAGCGTCGGCGGCGGCCGACAGCGCCGAGAGCGCCTTCTACGCGCTGCTTGGCATGACGGAACAGCTGAGCTGCCACCCGGTCGCGCCGGACGACGACGCGCACTCGATGCTGCTCTTCCGCGCGGAGCTGCTGGTGTACCAGGCGGCGCTCTTCTTCCGGCACCAGACGGCGGGCGGCGGCCCAGCCGCGGCGAGCGGCGACCACAGCGACGCAGTGCAGGCGTGCCAGTACGTGCAGGAGCTCGTCACCCTCGCGCACACGCTCGTGCACCACGTCTCGTGCCTCCGCCGCGTCGCCGCCGCCCACCCCGCGCCGCCCGGCAGCGACGACGGTAGCGGTCACCGCGCCGCCTGCATCGCCCTAATGAGCACCACTTTCCAACGCGACGTCGAGTGGCAGAAGCTCTTCTGCGCCGCGCCGCTCGCCGCGCAGGAGGCGGCCACGCGGCCCGGCAGCCCGGTGCTCGAGGCGGCGCTGCGGTGGTGCGAGCTGGCGGCGCACCCGCCGCCTCCCGCGGGGACCTCCGCTGCGGACGCGCCGTTCCTCTCGCCGCGCGTGGAGGCCGTCTACTGCCTGTTCCAGCGCCTCGCGCAGTGCGCGCTGCTGCTGGACGAGTACCTCGGCGCTGTGTGCGAGGCGTCGGGCGGCGCGGGGTCGCGCGTGTGCGGGCCGGGGGCGCCGCCGGACATCATCACGCTTCTGCGCCACCTCATCCGCGCGGTGGAGTGCGCGCGGTCGCTGATGCAGTGCCTGCGACCGCTGCTGGGCGCGGCCACCGGCGCGCTGGCCGCGCTGGACCGCCGGCTGCTGGCCCGCCTGCCCTCCCCCGCCGCCGTCATCCGCGGGGACGCCGTGGGGACCGTCCTGCGGTGCGTCCGCGCGGACACGCGCACCGTCATCGGGGGGCAGGCGCTCAGCGCGACGGAGCAGATCATGTGCGGCGAGGGCGAGCTGCGCCTGCAGTGAGACCTCTCCGCGCTGGAGCACTTATTTTGCATTCTTCTTCTTTTACTTCTTTTTCTTGTTCTTCTTTTCCCGACTCCCCCTCCCCACATCTCTTCTTCATCTTCCTTGTCCCCTTCCGACAGCTCTCCTCTACTTTCACCTTTTTAAATTTATTTTTCTTCTCTCCTCTACTCTTCTCTTCGTTTTTTTTTTTGAATTCAATTATTCTTTTAGGTCTCCCAGGACCACATACCTGGCTGTTGAAGAGGTGTCCTGCAGAATTCATCGCCAGTGGTAACGCGTGGGAGACGGACAAAGTCACCAGTTAAGCCGCGAAAAAAAAAATAATCAACGGGAAAAACAACAGCAAAATGCTAGGTTGGAAAACATTCAACGACTTGTATACACTGACCAGAAAAGTGCTATTGTTTGTGGCCAGCCACAGTTGTTCTCTCCTGTCCCTTCCTCTCTTATTGTTGTTCTAGGATTGAACCGTGAAAAGTGCGTGAATGATGGAATCCACACAAACAAGCACAACGTGAATGAAAATATACTCTTACGCAAGACCTGTCATGAATGAAGACAATTCTCAAGCTTTGACTGAGATGCAGCAAAAGAAATGCCCATTCTCTCTGTTCATGTTGCGCGGAGAATAACTATCTCCCTCAAGGTAGCGCTTTTCTCTGGCTGCTTCGTGCCATTTCCTATTCTGATCACTGTTTCTGTCGGCTGTACTTGCATAATTATTTATTCTTCTCCCCCATTCCCCTTTACTTTTCATCTCTGTTATATATATAGTATTGACACTTTAAACGGTAAGGTTTTCTTGTTTGTAATTGTCTTGTTTTTTCTTAATTTGTGTTGCCCCCTACCCGCATCCGCTCTCTCTCTCCTCTCCATTCCCGTAACGGAGCGTTTTTTTCTCTTTATTCCCCCCTTGCTGTATATTTTTAAAGAGAGGATCGAAGATTCTTGTATGTGAATGAGACATGACGCCGCGGGATCTCCTCTCTTCTGAGGATGGTTAATCCTCGCTCGGTATCTATGACACTCGGTGTGCTCATCCCTCTTCACCAACTCTCAACGCAATCTCCTCGCTGTTACGTCCTATCCATAGCAATGCCGGTTTTGGTCAGTTTTTAATATTTTTTTTTTTAAATATGTTTCTTTCTCTCCAGAAGGGAGCGTAGTAAGTTCACTGATTCACTTAGGACCATGTAGTACATTTCAAAGTACCCTCCCTGTGCAAGAAGCCACGAAGTTGTGCTCTGCTCGAGACAGCACAAAAGAAGCTGTCTCTGAGACGTGCGGTACCTGCTTTAGAGACGCAGATGATCCGCGTGCACCCCTCGACTTGCTTGTCAAGTCTTTATTCAGACAGGGCGAAGTAGGCATCTACACACATCAGTTCTTTGACGTCCCGCGCGCCATTTGCCCGCGGTGAACGTAGAACGATCCTATACCCTCGCAGAACCCCCCGCGCAGCAGCGGTAAAGTGGTCCGCGATGTCCACATGGGACGGTTAGGATTTAGCACTCCGGCCGTGAGCCGTCGAGTCCGCGCTGAGGCGCGTTGTGTGGTATATAGCGTGATAGCCACGCCCGTGCACGAGCACACTTGCACAGGAATCGATACAAATATGATCAAATTCCCTATTATAACTGTCGCGGTGAAAACTCATGTCATTGATTCGCTGGCTGTTACTCATCACGTACAGAAACGTGATCTCTCAGTCGCTCTACAGATAGGAGCGTCATAGACATAAGAACATAGTGAATACGGCTGATAAGGGGTGACTAAGCGCGAAAGGGGAGAAAGGAACAGGACATGGACGTGGGTTTTTCGGGTAGAGCGTGAGCCATTCGCAAATTACTGCGTATAGATGAATACCTTTATGTTCAGTATAGCTCAACTTTATATGCCAGTATCAAAAAATATTATCTGGGTAATGATTTCTAGTCGGCCTGTTGGTTAATACTATATCCAGAGAAGTTGACATTGGAAATCTTTGTCAGTAGATAAATTGATAATTAGGCGGTGATCGATGCATTAGATCAGCGAGAAACTCGAAGATAGATTTGTGCAGTATACGTACGTGTAGATAAAATAATATATCTGGAATACATCATCGCGGAATGGAGTCCTACTATCAAACTTGCTTCTGCACTCATCGCATATCTCGCGCTACTTTTCTTTTCCCTCCTCTTCCTCGAATAATGGTATCCGTGCTGTATGTATTCGATCAAATACCGACTAGAGGTGAATACGTCTATATTCACTATGCCTTAGAAAAAATAAAATGAATAAATCTGAATTGTTTACTCCTATATTTCTCTAATTTTATCAACATTTCAAATAGGTTACAAATTTAAAATTACATCATGTATTTTTATAAATTATTATTCTTATTCTACGCTATGCTGATTCTACTCATCACTCTCGCATCATACCACCTACTTCACTTCTAATACTTATTCACTAATAATATTAAACTCTGTTATTTTACACAATAGAATTTTTGTTCTTTGTGTTAGTAATGATTTTTATTTTTTCTTATCTCTTTCACTAAGGTTGTAAACTCATCCTTTTATAGTTTTTTTTTCAAATAAAGAATTTATATAGGAAAAACATCATGATTCTCACACACTGCGCTTAAGTACTTGAATACAAAGACACATTTTTCCTGTTTTACGCGCAATAATGTATCCCTGTCTTATACGAGTGTTTGTACACGTTATTTTACAGAGATTCCAAGCGAAGACGCCCTATTATAATATTTCATCTCAATACAGAAAGACTTTGGAGCTTACTTTGAAGTAGTCCTATAAAACACCAGGCAAGCAGTAATTAGAAATTCAAGTCAACTAAATTTATCTCCAGACGGATAAGACAACTTAGCCGCGTCTCTCGCACAAAATTACGATGGTAGCTGTGCTGACTTAGACGACATCTACATAGCTGATGGTGCTTTACATCACTCTCTTTCTTATATCTCTGAGGTTCGATCGACGCATAACACGAGCTCAGCACTGCGAGTATTGTCAAGTTGCAGATCGTATCCCTGTCGGGGTGATTGTTGGTTACCGATTATGTGGGGACTTTATCGACAAGGCGCAGCTATGCGCACGCAGGAATCTCTAACGAAGGACCTACCTTTAGCGCGTCGAGTAGAAGTGACTGGACAGAAAAGAATTACATAGGCGTGTATTTGCGCCGAGTACAATGGGCAGGACAAATCGATAACGTCTAGAATACCGATGAATTGACTCATCAGGAACATTAGAAGAATTACGTTATGATGTCTTGATATCATATACGAAGAAATGACGGAACATATGGCACGCTATAGTAAATCTCATAAATCAATTTCGCATATAACGTGAGTGCCATGACCGGGATGAAGAGAACGTTAGTGGAGTAGAGACGTAACTTGTCGCACAGGATTCATTTTGTTAATGGCCCATATGATTGAAATTAGACCACCTACACTCTAATACTATGTGAACAGCTGTGTCTCAGAGATCAAACATTTATCACAAATTTTGTTCGAGACAGAGCTAAAAATTCTTATATTAATCGAGGTTAAATGCCATGAACAATCTTATTAAAATCAATATATGTGTGGTAGTTAATACAACAACTAGGATGCATGTCAGTTTGGTGGAGCGTAACTACGCGGGAACACTTATCTGTCACACTTAGAGTAAAGTTACACAGGTATCGCAGACTATGTTCATAAAAGAGAGAGTTAATTTCACACAGTGTTCTTCATTGACTAGTTGAGAAGATTGCGTGTCTCATCGCGATCTGTATGTACATACGCTCATGGAACGCTTTATTATTGCTGTCCCGTGTTATGCTCGCTTGAACCACTGTTATATAAATTAAAAATGACTGTATACTTCTACTCGGAACCGACGAGTCTCTAGATGCCTGCACGGAGGCTAATCGCCTACTGGCCAGCCGGATCAACCTGAGTTATAAAGGAACTGAGCCACGATATATCATTATGAAATGCAGATAAACTTAAAGACACACGTAACAGGGCTCATTATAGGATTAGAAGATCTTAATTAGCATCGCAATCCCTTGACTAGATGGAAGAAATAGATAATATACATGAAATATTTATCACTACAACTTCTACAAATGGTTCTCATGTCTGGACTCCTACCATGGCGTTAATTGGGACTAATTCCACGGAGCACAAACGACGAAACGTCCCTAAAAAACGCTCTAAAGACTCACTTAATCTTCCCTAGACCAATCATATTGGGTATTATAGACATGGGGTATACATAGCTCGCGTGTCTAGGGACTTTATCACATTCAAGGACCGATGGTCAATAGTCACACGAATGATTCTTCTCATCGTGAGGATGTTACATGCTGAGGCAGCGGATAATCGATTATCGCATCAAATTGTATGCGCAATTTTATATTATGTAACCCAGGGTGCACAATACTGTTCCACCTGCGCTGACCGTACATTCAAATTTATGCTTTTTCAGGCGACGATGAATAGACATGCTGCTAAAGGAAGATGCAGTAAGAAAAACTGGAATAAGACTTAACTATTATCGACCCTCTATAGTCACACGAATATCAGTTTGCATGATATAACGACAGTCAATGACTGCAGTAGAAGGTCATCCCCAGCTGGAGTGCCTCCCACGCATGGTTTTTCTTCAATATACTACGCTTTGATGATGATATATCGGCACTAATGATAGGTGCGTGGTAATAATGCCATAGAAATCATTATGAGCTTCTAATCATGCTGAGACTCGGAAGCAGAATGATTTCTAGAGAAAGGGAAAATGAAACTAAGTAACATGCATAAAAGAAAATAAGAATTTAAATTATTCTATCAAAATGTGAATGGTAAAATTAGCTGAATTCGCGTTGTGGGACGCAAAGAATAAAGGTCCCCTTAGATACCGTACGGGGAAGGGAGATTAAGCACTATGTTCCTTTATGGTGTAGAGCAATTTACTGGATTACCGCGCAAGTTGTGCGGTGAAGGTGTATATAATTATGCTCGGTATCACGAGCTTTCACTCACGTGCGCCATACCAAGTATGATCGTATACAGACCCGACAGCATCGCCCAAATATATCATTTATAGTAATGAACCAATCATAAAAAATATTTTATTAATAAATAATCCAACTATAATTGAATCTGATTAATAAACCGTTCTAAAGGAACAGTATCAGATAAAAGACATAATTTTTATTGTAAATAAGCCTAAGCCAGAATTTTTAGGGAATAGAATTGATGATAATTGTGTAATACTTGAAAATATCCAAGATCCAGGTAATGTAGGTAATATAATTAGAACTTGTGCTGCTGTTGGTATAAAAAAAATTTTTTTAAACGATAAATGTGCAACTCCATGGTCTTCAAAAGTATTAAAAAGTTCTCAAGGTGCTCATTTTTTTATAGATATATATGAAAATAGTGATTTAAATAATATTTATCAATATATTAAATATACCTTTAATTAGTACTTCTTTGATAAAAAATTCTATGAATTTATATGATACAAAATTACCTAAAATTTGCGCATGGTTATTTGGTAATGAAGGAAATGGTATTTCTCATGAAATGAATTTAAAAGCTAATTTAATAATTAGCATAAAGCATAATAATATAGATTCATTAAATGTAACATCAGCAGCAGCCATATGTTTATTTGAACACAGACGTCAATTTTATTTATATAACAAATAATTTCAGTTAATCAAATTTTTGCTTAATCCAATTTGCTGCAAAATTGTAGTTGATATTTCTTCTATAGATTTATTTGTAGTGGATAATATTGGTATTTTTTCTTTATTCATTATTTTTTCAGATTCTAAAACTTCATATTGACATTGTTTGAAATTAGAATATTGACTATTAGGTCTTCTTTCATTTCTAATTTCAGATAATCTTTCTGCTTGAATTGTAAGCCCAAATAATTTAGGTTTAAAAGGTATTATTGTAGATGGCAAAGATTTTCTTTCAAAATCATCAGGAGTTAATGGGAAATTTGCAGCTTTTATAGCATATTGCATAGCTAAGTATAAGCTAGTAGGTGTTTTACCACATCTAGATACGCCTATTAATATAACGTCAGCTTTATTTAGTTGATCAATAAATTGTCCATCATCATGTGATAAGCTGAAATTTATAGCATCGATTCTATTTCTATATTTTTCAGTATCATTCATTGTATGACTTCTACCTATAGAATTACTTGATTTAATTCCTATTTTTTCTTCAATATATTCAACGAAAGTACCAAATAAATCTATAAATATTCCATTAGCATTTTTAATCATGTTTTTTATAATAGGATCCACTAAAGTACTGAATACTATTGGAGTTTGTTGATATTGTATTGCATTGTTATTAATTTCTTCTACAACTTGTTTAGCTTTTTCTATACAAGAAATAAAAGGTATTCTGATTTGATTAAATCTGATGCTATCAAATTGAGATAATATAGAATTACTAAAAGTTTCTGCTGTTATTCCAGTACTATCAGATATTATATAAACAGTTCTTTTCAATTAATTTATTCATTGTTCTTTATAAAACAAAAATTGATTGTTGTTATTTGTTATCAAATGATATGATAAATATCATAGATATTTTTATTTTTTCGTTCTTTTTATAATGTATCAATTATACTGATATATTCATAGTTTTTTGTAAATAAGTTTAATAAAAAATTTATAATTTTTTATTAAACTTATTTTTTTAATATATTTTAGGGTGTTTTAAATGTCTTATATAATTCCTTTTGAAGATCTTCGCATGTCTGACATTGATTCTGTCGGAGGTAAAAATGCTTCTCTTGGTGAAATGATTAGTCAATTATCTTGTGCAGGAGTAAGAGTACCTAGTGGTTTTGCTACAACAGCACAAGCATTTAGTGATTTTCTAAAACAATCTAATTTAGATAATCGTATTAATGAGTGTTTATCAAATTTAGATGCAGATAATTTAAAAGAATTAACATCTGCTGGAGCTAAAATTCGTCAATGGATTATAGATACTCCTTTTCCTAAAAAATTTGAAAAAGAAATAAGAGATGCTTTTGCTCAATTAAATTCTAATAATAATTACTCCTTTGCAGTAAGATCTTCAGCTACTGCTGAAGATCTACCAGATGCATCATTCGCAGGACAACAGGAGACATTTTTAAATGTTATAGGTATAGATGATATTTTAAATAAATAAAGCATGTATTTGCTTCATTATATAATGATAGAGCTATATCATATAGAATACATAAAGGATATTCTGGTACTCAAGTATATCTTTCAGCTGGTATACAAAGAATGGTTAGATCTGATATTGGTAGTGCTGGTGTAATGTTTACTATTGATACCGAAAGTGGATTTAAAGATGTAGTATTTATTACATCTTCATATGGACTTGGAGAAA
>JAQOSZ010000166.1:0-28681 GCA_030347455.1 Kentomonas sorsogonicus | reverse complement strand
CTGGTTGGGTGCGAAGCGAAGGAAAGAGGGGAAAGCGGCAGTCTCCCCCTCTTGGGCGAGGTGCAGGGGGGGCCGGCGCTGCCCACAGCAAGAGAAAAGGGGCCAGGCGGCGGCACGCTGAGTGAAATAACAAATAGTAAAAAAAGAGCGGTGATAGCAGTGGCCGCGTGGTAGTCGCGGCCGGTGTGCGCGCACGGCAAAGAAGAAAGCAAAAAGAGGAAGAGCAGCGTGCCTCCGAGGGAAGTGCGGAGGGAGCGCGGCGGCGCCCGCAAAAGCTCGCACGCGCGGCGTCCCGCTCCGCCGCCGCCGGTTTCGCCCGTGTGCGGGTGTGTGTGAAGAGGCGCGGCGGCGAGGCCGGCGCTGGAAACAAGAAAAGGAAACCGGCAGGCAGAGAGGCGCGCGGGGGGTTGTGAAGAAAACAAAAACAAAATAAGGCGCCAGCAGTGCGTCAGCGGTGGCCGCGTGGCAGTGGCGGCCGCTGCCTGACGCTGGTTGCCAAGGGATGCGCGCCCGTGAGGGGGGAGGGAGTGAAGAAAAAGAAGCAAAACAAAGAGAAAGGCGGCAGAAAGAAAGAGAAGACCACGGCGCTGCCATTGCCCGACTATCGGGGGCTGTTGGCGTGTCGTTGCCTCCTAGCTGGCGCCGGGCGTTGTTGTGATGATCATGTTGTGACGACGCTATGAAGAAAAGAGAGGGGAGTGACCGCTCTCAATACCATTTGTGGCCGCGTAAAAGAGGCGGGGAGAGAGAGAGGGCACCCCAGCCGCCGGGAGGCGTTTCCGCCTCCCTGCTCCCCCGTGTCGGTGCTACTGTGAGGAGGCGAGGGGCGCGGCGGGGCACAGAAAAGAAGAGAGACAAAACGCGGGGGGTGAAAAAAAAAACACGAAACAAACAGAGAGAAGGATGAGAAAGAAAAAGCAAATGTCAGGGTGAAAAAGAATAGTGATGATGAAAAGGGGGATCATAATGTGATGAATAAGATGATTTATGGAGAACAAAAAGACGAAAATCTACTGTGAAGATGGCGACCCGGTCTTCAGCCGGAGTCGCCTGCTAGTGCCGCTGCGGCCGCTGCGTGCTGTCGCCGCCGCCTGTCGGTGCCTGCGCCGTACCACTGGTGTCGCCGTGTGACATGCGCTGTCACAGCTAAAGCGGCGCACGTGTGTGGCGGCGGTGGCGGCACCGACCGGCGAGGGCGAGCAGCAACAGCAGCAAGCGGCAGGAGGCGATCGTGAAGAAAAAGAAGGAAAAGAAAAACGCAGAATGGAATCTATATTGTGAGGGGCGGGTGAGGAAACACGCACGCAGGACAGCCTGCCGAGAGGAAAACCAAACATGGGGCACTGACCACCCACACGCAAGTGAGGACCAGCGCGTGTCCTGGTTCCTGTCCCACGCCGCTCACGGAGGAAAAGAGTAAAGAATATTTATTTGGATGCGCTCCCGATTAAAAAGAAAGGGGAGGGGGAGGGAAAAAAGGGCAAAGAAGGCCGGGGCACCGGCGTCGTGGATCATAATTTTTGTTTGTTTAGATTCTAAAATACGGTTGTTGTTGTTGTTGTTGTTTTTAGTGCTGTTGTTATTTTTGGGTTTTTATTTTTTTTAATTTTTGTTGTTTTTGGATTTTTCTTTTTTTTAATTTTTTGTTGTTTTGGGTTTTTATTTTATTTTGAATTTTTGTTTTGGGGTTTTTTAAGTTTTTTGTTGTTTTTGGTTTTTATTTTTTTTAATTTTCGTTATTTTTGGGTTTTCATTGTTCACTTTTAGTATTTTGGTTATTTTTTGTTTTTTGGGGCCCCGGCATTCCACTGGTGCTACTGGGCAGTGGCGGCAGCGAATGGGGGGCAAAAGAAGAAAGAAGAAAAGGTGCTCTAGGCGCCGGCGGTGTGCCGGTCTTGTTGGGGGTCCTCAGACCCGCGGGGGTTGGGTGGCGGGGAGCCAAAAAGAGAAAGAACGAGAAGAAAGAGAGGGGAGAGAGGAAAAAGGAGAAAGAAGAAACAAGGAAGAGAGGGGGAAAACCAGAGGGGGAAAAAGGGTACAAGCAGTAGTCGACGGCACAGCCGCCCGTCGCTACATCTATCTATGTGTTGCTTGCCGCACGCGCTGCCGCTGCCCTCGGGGATCTATTAGTAAAACAAGGGGGCAGACGCACCCAGGAGGGGGGAGTGAGGGCGGCACGCACCGGTCCGGCAGCAGCCAGCAAGCGACAAGAGAAAAGGGGGAAAGCACGAGAAAAGGTGGCGCTACGCCTGCGGCGGGCGCCGGCGGACCGTGCGGGCCAGCAGCCGCAGCAGCCATAGCGCCGCGGCCGCGTCCGCGCAGAGCAGCGGCGGGACGCACGCGGCAGCCGCGAGCGGGTGCTCCACCGCGAGCGCCGTCACCGCCGCAGCGGCAGCGGCAGCCTGGCTCGCGCACGCAACGGCGAGAGCGCCGGCCGCAACCGCGTTGCGCGCCTGGCAGACGCGCCGCTCCCACACCCGCGAGCGCGCGTCGTCAGCGAACGGCGTGCGCCGCAGGAGGGGGGCCGCGCACACGCACAGCTGCACCGCCACCGGCCGCGCCGCCCCCCGCAGGCCCGCCACCGCCGCGCGCAGCGCGAGCAGCGCAACGACGCCGGCGAGCGCCCACAGCGGCGCCGGGCACGCGGCGTGCCAGCCCCGCCGGACGCCGACGGCACTCAAGAGGACGGCGGCCGCGAGGGGGGCGAGCGCCACGGCCAGCAGCAGGCACGCCGCCGCGAACACGGCCGCGTCGCCCAGCAGGCACCGCAGCCAGGCGGCGTCGCGGCGCTGGCGCGGCGGGGCGGCGGTACCGACGGCGGCGAGGAGCCGCTGCGTCTGCTGCTCCCGTGCCCGCCGTGCCAGCGGCCGCAGCAGCCACAGCGCCGCGGCCGCGTCCGCGCAGAGCAGCGGCGGGACGCACGCCGCAGCCGCGAGCGGGTGCTCCACCGCGAGCGCCGTCACCGCCGCAGCGGCAGCGGCAGCCTGGCTCGCGCACGCAACGGCGAGAGCGCCGGCCGCAACCGCGCTGCACACACGCCGCACGCGCCGCAGGGAAAAGGCGACGCCGCGACACATCTGCAAGGCCGCCGCCCGCGACGCCCGCCACAGGCCCGCCACCGCTGCGTGCGTGCCGGCCACGGCCGCGCTGCATACGCGCCGCACGCGGAGCAGGGAAAAGGCGACGCCGCGCCGCATCTGCACGGCCGCCGCCCGCGCCGCCTGCCACAGGCCCGCCACCACCGCGCGCGTGCCGGCGACGAGAACCGCAGCCGCGCGCGCCGCGGGCGGTGCGACGACGCCGGCGAGCGCCCGCACGCACAAATCAGCGGCGACGGCGGCGAGGACGGCAAGCGCCGCGGCGGCCAAGAGGCGCGCGACAGCGGGCACGGCCGGCGACGCACGCTCCTCCGCCCACCCGCGCGCCCACACGACGGCCGGGCCGACGTGCGGCAGCGCGCAACGCACGCCCAGCAGCAGCGCCAGCACCGCGCAGAGCAGCAGGGCGGCGGCGCCACAGCGCTGCCACGGCGCGCAGGGGACAGCGGCAGCAGGGGGCGGCGGCAGCGCGCGGGGGACAACAGCGGCGGCGGGCGGCGGCGGCAGCGCGCGGGGGGCAACAGCGGAGGGGCGCCGCGGTAGAGCGCGCGAAACCACGGCGGGGCGCGGCGGCGGCGGCGCGCGGGAGAGAGGGGCCGCGGGCAGAGGCGCGTGGGGGGCAGCGGCGGGGGCGCCCGGCAGATCGTCACTGCCCGTGTCGCTGTCCGCAACAAAGACAGTATTGAATGGGTCCTCGCCCTCATCCCACTCGCTCTCTGTGGCAGAGGTGCCCGGCAGATCGTCACTGCCCGTGTCGCTGTCCGCAACAAAGGCAGTATTGAATGGGTCCTCGCCCTCATCCCACTCGCTCTCTGTGGCAGAGGTGCCCGGCAGATCGTCACTGCCCGTGTCGCTGTCCGCAACAAAGGCAGTGTTGAACGGGTCCTCGCCCTCATCCCACTCGCTCTCTGCGGCAGAGGTGTTGCCGGGGGCGTCCTCCTCGCCTCCCCACTCGCTCTCGGAGGCGGAGCTGCAGCCGGACGGCGCCGGCCATGCGCCCCGCGGCGGCGTCGTGTTGAGGCCGTCCAGACCGCCTCCGTCGCTGGCGCGGGGGGGCGTCCGCGTGCGCGGGGGCGTCGGCGCGCGCGGCGGCCATGGCGCGCGGTACGGCGCGTCCCACGGCCGCGGTACCGCCGCCCACGGCGACCCCGACCACGGCTCCCGTGGCAGCGGCGGCGCCTCCCACCCGCCGCGCGGTGGCGTGCTGTTGAGGCCGTTGGCGGCCTCGCAGTGGCGCTTTGGCGTGCGCCGGCGGCCGCGTGCCGCGCCGGAGGCCGGGCGCCGCCTTCCAAGAACTCCAGGAGGCGGCGGCGGCGGCGGCGCGTAAGTGCTGTTGCGCGGTGGCGCCGCTGTACGAACCACGACGAGAGACATCGTGTGGCCTGTAAAAAAAGAAATCTAGTGAGTGTTTATGTGAACGCTCACGTATCTATCGATGTAAAAAAAAGACTGTATGGAAGTAGTTGTAGCTGTGTTAGCGCTAGGTTGCTAAAGCTGCGTTTTCTAGTGGGTGAGGGGGAAGTAAGGAGAGGGAGGGAGAGGGGGAAAGTGAAGCCAGCAAGAAGGAGAAGAAACAAATAACAGGACGCGACGATAGCGCCGGCAAGGAAAGAGTAGGCGCGGGAGCGGGGCACATGGGAGGGCAAGTACTGCGGTGTGCTGTCTCGCTCTGCACAAGACTGGAATGCTGTCGGAATCACGCCGTGGGTGTGGAAGAGGGGTAAGGGTAACGTAGTCAACAGATGACCGCGACTGAAGAGAGCGCAGATGGAAAACATGATATTCCTTTGACCTCCCGACTCCCCTCACCTCGGCATTATAATAACTCAGTATTGCTCAAAACAGGCACCACTTCGATTATTGCTTCGCACAGCCACCTAAAAAGAAAAAGAAAAAGAAAACACTCAGCAGCAGCAGCAAGCGCAGCGAATAATAAAGCTCCATTATCCACTAGTCCTGTATGAAAAGAAGAAGAGGCGACGAACAGTGTAAAGAGAAAAGCGTATCAGTAGAAGAATAATAAAAAGTAAGCACACTCACACACCCATGCAGTCAATAAAATGGTCTACGCTTTGCTCTACTCACCGGCGCGATACAATCCGCCTGCGAAGAGCATCGCGCCAGAGTTTTCCTGAAAATGGTGAAATGAAAGAAAAAATCAATAGAGAGAAAGAGAGAGAGAGAGAGAGAGATCAAAAAAGCGAGCGAAGGACAAGCAATAAGAAAATCAAAACAATGAGGGGAGTGTCAAAATAAATAAAGTCAGAAAAAAAGGAAATAAGACAGCATTCGCTGAACGCGACCCATGCGTCTGAAAGGGGCGGAAAAGAAAGAGTGTTGTTTTTATCACGTGTGTGGCTGTCCCCCACTCTGCAAAAGCACTAGGCAAGTGAAAAGTGACCACTACCCCTGGGTCGAATAGAGAGAGAGAGAGAGAGAGCAGTGTGGGACAGAGAAGGCAAAGAATCAGAGTCAACGGCTGGGGGTCTTTTGACGTGTACAGCTCTTCTGCAAGCTCTCCTCCAAGCACACAAAGGGTGCGTGCCCACTCCAGCCATGCCCGACCGCAACAACGTTCCTACAAGGGGCCCAGCGCGCCAACTTCCAGGGGGGAGGGGTGGGGCGAACCTCGAGCGCGGCAAGACATCCAGCACCGAGTTGGATCAGTTGTGCAGGCCCTACCTCCCTGAAGCTTCATGGCAGCGCTGCACCCAGCTGCGCGAGTTTTCCCAATGCCTGATTCGGGAGCGTTGCGGCAAGGCAACGGGGCGATCTGCCGTGTACGTTCCCATCTTCTTACGTCACCACTGGACAGCTGCGCTATTGGAACGTCACGCCGAGCAACGGAACGCGGGGATGCACGTCTACGACTCTGCCCCGCCGGCAGTGCACAACAGCGGTGTGAAGCGCCTTTTCGGCTCCGAGAGCGAAGAAAAAAGGGACGGCGAAGAACGAGCACCGACCAACCAAGGCGGCAACGACGCGCCGGAGGCCCAGGAAGCCCGTCTCGACCCGCAAATCACCCGACACCATCGCTCCTACACGGGCCAACGCTGAGAGCTTCCGCCACAGCACCCTTCCGTCTCGCGGCCGGGCAAAAGTGGCCGTTGCCTAGAAACACCGTGCGCAGCCGCTGCAACCGCGCAGAAGGGGGCCAAACCGACCCTCTCGCCGTCTTGGGTGCCTACGGCTGCGCCGCCGTCCACGGAGCCGCCCGCCGGAAACCTCGGACTTGCGCACAGGCACCCTCAACGACGACGGGCGCTATTTGAAAGCGGCGGGCGACCGATGCGGGGGAATCGACCGCCCCGCCCACCGGCGCACGCACCGGGGCAAACCCCCTCGCCGGGGCCCGCCAGCAGCAGCGGCCAGCTCTTCTGGGCCTTGGAGGGATGGGGCGCGGCCCCGTGCAGTGTCCCCTCGGCAGGGCGGCAATGGAGGTCTTCGGCAGTCCACTCCCAGTTCGAGCAAGGGCAAGGGAGTCGACCTCAAGGCATCCCCGGAGTGCGCAGCGGCCTACGGGAAGTGGCACGAACTTGCCACCAAGGAGAGCGCCGGTCCTCCTCCGCCGCTCGCCACGCCCGAGGACGCCAGCCGAGCGGCGGCGAACCCGCAGGCGGCACGGCGACGCACCTGCGGGGCCCGCACGCCGCCCAGTCGCACCGCGACCGCCGCCTCCGCTCCGTCCCCGCGCGCCGCCGGACGCAGCCGCGCAGCTCCCTCCTGCCCCCAAAGCTCAGCGAAGCGCGGGCGCCGCCGTGCACATGGCGCTGGGCGGTGCCCCAGAGCTCGACTCGACACCATGCGGACGGCAGGCCACACCAGCCACGACACCCTTCGGCGCTACCGGGGCCACTCCCAGCAACCGTCGCTGGAGGCCGCTCGGGCCAGGGCCAGCGCCGTAGTGCCCCTCAGGCTATGTCTTTCCTACGCCCGGACAAGTGCACGAGCAGTAGGACCTCCCGCACCGTCAGGCCGACGACAGTGGAGCCACGCGGCGTCGAGGCACGCGATCCCGAGAGGCCAGTTCGAGGAGGATCCCCACCCCACCCGACGCACCCACTGACGGAAGGGACGCATTCGGTTAAGGTTTTCCTTTTCGGGGGGTGTCCGCACACAAAGGGCACTGCCGCCTCATCACCGAGCCAGCAGCCGACCAGATCATCAGCAAGGCCGAGATGCCGACTACTGCACGCCCGTCACGCCTGAGAGGAATACGGCCGGGAGGATACCAGACCTCGTACGCCGTGCACCGCCGCCTGCCTGGATCGATGACGGCAGCATTGGCGACGCGAACAATTACAGCAGCAATAAGAATAATAGCACTGAGAATAGCCTAAGTAACGCTAACCACGCCGATAAAGGACAGTGCACATCCCGTGCGGACGGCTCCGAATTCCATCAAGTCAGTAGCGGAACTAAGCCACGGACTGCGCAAGACACGTTATTACACCTACCGCGAGTTTGTGAGCATAGCACCCCCTACGACATGTGCGCGCTCTCAAGCCTGCACGGGCTTCTCAGCTTATGCAGACGTGCCGGGGGGTGTTTGCAGCTATCGGCAGAGGCCTGAGCTGGGGCCAGCCCATGAACTACATTTCCCACACAGTACGCGGGTCCCGTCGCTCTCTCGGCGCCGGCCCCCCCCCCCCCTGCGAAGCGACTGGTACGAAGTAGCGCCGCGCACCCAAGTGCCCATCAACGATGACGCCTACGGCTTGGTCTGCCCCTCAGACGCACCCGTGTCAGGATGGGGAGCTGTGCTGTCTTGGAAGTATCGCACGGCCCAAGTGATGCGAGGCCGAGGCCGGCGGCCCTCACACCAGCGCGAGGCGCACTCCCGTCCTCGGGCGACGATGCACGAAGCGCACAGCGAGCCGCGAGCCATCCGCCGCCTCCTACGCGAGCGCATCAGAGGAGGCATCCCCGACGGGTCGACCGTCGCCGTCGCCACCGACCGCGAGGCCGCCGTGCGCGCGCGGCGCAGACTCAACGGCTTTGGCGGCATCGCGCGTGGCTACGCGCGTAATAAGCTCTGCGAGTTGGCAAGTAATCGGTTTAGCCCACGGAGAGCCCACGTCCTGCTGTTCTACGTCCTAGGGCACCTCAACCCCGCTGGCACGACTTCGCGGGCTTCTCCGAGCCGTTCCGGCTGCCCGCGGCCGAGGAGCAGGACGATGTCGCGAACGTCTTCAGCGACAAGAAGAAGAGCCAGCGGCCCACGAACGCGCTGGGGGAAGTGAAACGGCCCGCGGAGCTAAACGCTGCTGCGGGCCGTGTCGCGATAAACACCCTGGGGCCGCGCGAAGCGGTTGAGCGGAGGACTGTCCTGTACGGGGGCGACGTCGCGGCAGGGAGGACGTCCAATATAGAGCTTGACCTCATCCTCAACCGCCACCTGCGCGGGGGCCGCCAGCATCGAGAGGCGCGTGCTGCACCGAGCCATCCGCTACTTCCCCCTGTTCGTGCGACACCATTGGATCGCCGCAATCTTCACCGCCGCCGGCGACGCCTTGGCCCTGCACGTACTTGATTCGGCACCTACGCCGGCAGTACGCCACGAGGTGCGTAGCATCTTCAAACGCAGGCGGCCAGATCTGCCCCTACACTTCCACGACGGCCCAAGGCAACGCCCGCACAGTGACGACTGCGGCATCTATATGACGCTGCACTTTTTCGCATATTTCACGGAAGTTCGCTCCACTCGAGCCCTCCACGACTCCGCCGCGTTCCGCTCCGCTCTGAGCAGATTGCCTGAAGACACACAACACAAGAAGCACATAAGATAATGATAAAACTGCTTGAACTGTCCGAGAGGTCGCATCTTCTGGGAGGGGCTTCACCCTCGACAAACGTGCCCGAAGACGATACGCTCATCAAGCGCTCAACGGAGGAGACGGCGGCCGCAAAGCGCGCTGTGTGCTACATGCTGGTCGCAACGGCTCTGGAGTGCGCAGCTCGTAGACGCAAACGGTCAATGAGCGTCGGGGCGTTGGTTGAACGCGCGAGACGATTACCAGGCTTTCGCTACACGCCAGGCGCGCACCACGATGCGGGCGATGCTCTGGCCGCGATGGGCCCTACGATCATCCCGTACGCCCCCGCCGAGCCCGGCGCTGCATCGCACCCGCAACTGCTGATGCCTCCCCTCCAGGGCGCCAGCATCATTGTGCAATCCGCGCCGGGTGCCGGCCTCCCAGCAGTTTTGGGCGCCTGCCGATTCGTCGTTGGGGCGCAGTTCAGAGGTGAGGCTGGACCTCACGGCGCGACTCAGGGGCACTACGTCACGACTCTACGGAGCGAGGGCAGTGTTCTGGGAGCGTACAGCCGTCACGGGGCCACCACAGCCCGCAACGCGCAGCCCGATAGGGACTCTGACGAGGACGAGCTGACGAGAGTTCAGCAGACGGTCCCGACGCCGTTAAACTGCGCGGGCGGGAGCGCAGACGGCGCGCGCTCTGAGCCCAAGGGACTGGTTCATTTACGACAAAAAAAAAACACTTTCAGCAAGCTGCGCTGGACGCCTCTCCCGATGCGGACTTACCGCTGCGCCTCAAGCACATCACCACGTTAGACTGGGCGCGGCTGTACGAACTACCAACGCACACGGCGGGGTCGCGGGCCCCGCTGGCGGTGCTCCTACACCCGCGGACGTTCGCGGGTCGTATGACACCGCGCACGGTGCGGTACCGCGGCCTGACAGGGAAGTTTGAGTTCGCTTACCCACGAGAAGTGATGTCGGTCCCAACAGGGGCACACGGGGTGAACGTCTTCACGCGCACCGAGGCCAAAGGTAGACGCAGGTTAATCACCGAACCCCTCCTAAATGCTACAATCAGTGACGCGGAGTTACCGCAGCTCACTTACCCGTCACGCCTTGCGCGGCGCCAGATGCTGATGCGCTGCAAGTACATGATTCAGATGGACTTCCAGGCGTACTACGACGCGGTCCCGATCCCGGAAGCAATACGGGACTGTTTCGTGTTCAGGACGCGCGACGGCTGGCTCCGGCTGAGAACCCTCCCTACGGGCGCGCGATGGCGCGTTGCGCAGGCCCAGGGCATCGCGAACGTTGTGCTGGACATACCAGCCAATGTAGTAGTCATCACCATGACCGACAACATGATGTTCGCGGCGGAAGACGAGCTGCTGAGGACCGTTCGGACTGTCCTGGGCCGGATAGACTACGCGAGTTTGATGACAGAGCCGGAGACTAGCACCTTGCGGTCAATGACAGATGCTCAGCTTCTGGCCCTCGCCGAGAAGGATGAAGTCTTCCTTGGTGAGGAATACCACTGGGACCCGGTGAGGGGCCAGCGAGTCGTGCGCAATGCTTTGAAAGCAATTGTAAAAATGGAACTGGACCTTTTTGGCCGAAACGTTCGCGTGCCGCTCCCTCGTGTCGCTCATCTCTCTTATGACGCTCGCCATGCATACGACGACGCTGAACCCGGCGAGAAGCTTCAGCTTGCTGACGGTGCACAGAAAGATCTGCAGCCGCGTACACTTCAACGGAGACGACTGGGACGCGATGTTACCGGGACTGGACGCCCGCATCAGAAACGCTCTCCGCGAGACCGGAGCAGCCCTATGCGGAAACCCCTGGTGCCCAATAACTCCCCCATCGCGTCCTTCGTACGACGAGGCGGACTGCGACATAGTCATGTTCACGGACGCCTCCCGCGACGGCTGGGGAGCGTGCGTCTACGAAGCGGCCGGAGACACTGCTTTCATCTACCAACAGAGGTGGATCTCACGACTCGGGCCGCCCGGATCGCCGCGGTACGGACAGCGGACACTTCCAAAGTTCGACGCCCACCATTCCGCGACGGCCGAGCCACGAGCAGCCCTCCTGGCACTTCAACAAATCACGCAACGCTTCCCCGCTGCGAGGCCAATCGCCCTCGTAACGGATCACCGCGCAATAGTAGCAGCGCAGCGAAAGGATAACGGCCACGGGGGGATCGGGAGAGGAGAATGGCTCAACCAACTTTTCGTATTCACCTACGACAAACTGTACGACGATAACATTCGGATCCACATTTTCTATATTCCAGGACCCATGAATCCCGCGGAACACTCGCCACGCAACTTCGACGGCGTAACCGAACAGCTGCCGAGCAAGAACGCATCAGGCTTTGGTTTCCCACGACTCGTCAGCACTGTGCAACCAGAAGCAGTAGTGACCGAGTAGCTATGGGGTTCTAACCTTGCCACCGTCAGAATCACGTACAGAAAGGGTAGTGAGCGGCGGGAGACGAGAGCACCGGGTCCTATGTACTTGCACGGGGAATTCCTCTTGAGTGAATAGTCTTATGTGACATCTTTTGTTTCGTGTGGGGACGGCGTGGGGACGTCGGCCGGACGCGGCCGCGTCGCCGTGGTGACGCCAGTCAGCCACATCGGGTGGAGGGAATGCATCCACGCAGACCCGTGCCGCCTGCACGGGTACTGTGGGACTCGCGGCCGAACGCACAATACCCACTAACACCTCCACCGCGCGGCGCCTGCGGGCGTTCGTGTTCGGATATTTGTTTCTTCCTTGTTTTCCTAGCTACGACTACGGCTGTGGTTCGAGCATCATCACTGTGCACACACACATGTATATACAAAGGCACGCAAGCCGTGCAGCGCCGCGGAGTTGCTTGCAGGGGCGCGGGAGAGTTGCAGAATAATGATAAATGGGGCACGCAGCAAGAGAGCAGTCGTTTGTGTTTTTTTGTTCGTTGTGGTAGCACACAATAGTGGGGAAAAGATGAGAAAAGAAGAGAAAAGAAAAGAAAAGAGAAAGTCAGTGGGGGCATTCCGGTGGGGGAACGCAGGGGGGGGGGGGGAGGGGAGGGAGAAGGGAGGTTGTTCGCCCATGCGGTGGTGGACGAACCGGCACGCAGACACACAGACACATGGCACGCAGACACAGACTCACGCACACAGAAGGGGGTGGGGGGAGGTAAAGGGAGCAGGGGTATCAGACAAGCATCACAAACCGGCCAGAGGGGGAGGGGGAGGGGAGAGGAGGGGGGGGGTGAGAGGAGGTGAGAGGGGGTAAAAAGGGGGGAGAGATATGTTTTGTTTTGTTTTGTTTTGTTTTTGTTTTTTTTTTTTGTTTTTTTTTGGTTTTTTTATTATTATTTTTTTTTTTTTTGTTTTTTTTGTTATTTTTTGTCTTTTTTCTTTTTTGTTGTTGTTGTTGTATATCTTTTTTTATTGTTTTTTGTTTTGTTTTGTTTGTTTGTTATTTGTTGTTGTTTACATCACGGCGTGATGCGTGTGTTGTGTTGTGTTGCGCCTGTCCTCGGGCGCAGCGTGGCGCTGAGAAAGATACGCCGGCAGGCGGCGCTGGAAAGAGAGACAGCTGGGAGGGGGGGAGGGAGGAACGCGTTCGGGGTATAGTTGTGGGGGAGGGGGGGGGGGAATGAAAACGAAGAGAGAGAGAGAGAGTTGCATGTTTAAAAAGAAAAGAAAAGAAAAGAAAGAAAAAGACGGTAGAAGAAAGAAGAATGAAGAATGAAGAATGAATAGAGTTACAAAAAGTAAAACAAGCAACAAGCATGTTTGCTTGTGTGTGTGCGAGCGCACGTGCCTGCGACGGCGCCGGTGCAGGGGAAAGAAGAGAAGCGACGCACGACGGCAACAGGAGGGAAGAGAAAAGAGGGGAGGGGGCGGTGGCGCTTGCCGCGGGATGCCACCGCGGAGAAAAAAGGGCACACGCACGCAGATGTTTGTTTTATTTGGTTTGTGTATTTGTTTGTTTGTGTGTTCTTGTTGTTGTTGTTTTGTTTTGTTTTTTTGTTTTTTTTGTTTTGTTTTTTGTTTTGTTTTTTTGTTTTGTTTTTTTGTTGTTTTTTTTTGTTTGTTTTGTTGTTTTGTTTTTTTGTTATTGTTTTTTTCGTTGTTTTATTTTTGTTTTTTTGCTTTTTTTGTTTTATTTTTTGTGTTCGCTTCGCTTTGCTGGTTGGGTGCGAAGCAAGAAGGGGAAAGAGACAGTATCGCCCTCTTGGACGAGATGCAGGGGCGGGGCCGGCGCCGCTGAAAGCAAAAGAAAAGGGGGCAGGCGGCGGCACGCAGAAAAGAGGAAAGAGCGGTGGCAGCGGTGGCCGCGTGGCAGTCGCGGCCGGCGCGCGCGCACGGCAAAGAAGAAAGCGAAAAGAGAAGAAGTGCGGAGGCGGGCGCCCGCAAAAGCTCGCACGCGCGGCGTCCCTCTCCGCCGCCGCCGGTTTCGCCCGTGTGCCTGTGTGTGTGAAGAGGCGCGGGCGGCGAGGCCGGCGCTGGAAACAAGAAAAGGAAACCGGCAGGCAGAGAGGCGCGCGGGAGGCTGTGAAGAAAAAAAAACAAAATAAGACGCTAGCAGTGCGTCAGCGGTGGCCGCGTGGCAGTGGCGGCCGCTGTCTGACGCTGGTTGCCAAGGGATGCGCGCCCGTGAGGAGGGGGAGAGAAAAACAAGCAAAGCAAAGAGATGGGGCAGAAAAAGAGCACCGCGGCGCTGCCATTGCCTGAGTATCGGGGGCTGTTGGTTCGTCGTTGCCTCCCAGCAGGCGCCGCGCGTTGTTGTGATGATTATTTTGTAAAAATGTTGTGAAGATAAGAGAGGAGGAGCTCGCCGCCTGAAAAGGGAGAGGAGAGGGAGAGAGAGAGAGAGAGAGCAAAGTGGGTGAAGCCGCTGGCGACACCGAGCCCTCGGCACCCTTCTCCTTCGCTTCATTGGCACCCCAGCCGCCGGGAGGCACTTCCGCCTCGCTGCTCCCCCGTGGCGGTGCTACTGTGAGGAGACGAGGGGCGCGGCGGGGCACAGAAACAAAGAAGACAGAGCGCGGAGTGAAGAAAAAAAGAACGAAATCAACAGAGAGAAGGAAGCGAGACAAAAGGAGAGCATTACGGTGAAAAAAAAAAGAAAGAATAATAATAATGGTGATGATAATAATGTTGTTGAGAGTCACTGTGATGACGCATCGGTAAACAGAAAAGGATAATGTGAAGATGGCGACCCGGCCTTCAGCCGGAGTCGCCTGCTAGTGCCGCTGCGGCCGCTGCGTGCTGTCGCCGCCGCCTGTCGGTGCCTGCGCCGTACCACTGGTGTCGCCGTGTGACATGCGCTGTCACAGCTAAAGCGGCGCACGTGTGTGGCGGCGGTGGCGGCACCGACCGGCGAGGGCGAGCAGCAGCAGCAAGCGGCAGGAGGCGATTGTGAAGAAAAGAAAAGAAAAGAAAAACGCAGAATGAAATCTATTTCGTGAGGGGCGGGTGAGGGAACACGCACGCAGGACAGCCCGCTGAGAGGAAAAACAAACATGAGGCAGTGACCACCCACACGCAAGTGAGGGCCAGCGCCTGCCCTGGTTCCTGTCCCACACCCCTCACGGAGGAGTTTTTTGGGCCCCGGCATTCCACTGGTGCTACTGGGCAGTGGCGGCAGCGAATGGGGGGCGAAAGAAGAAAGAAGAAAAGGTGCTCTAGGCGCCGGCGGTGTGCCGGTCTTGTTGGGGGTCCTCAGACCAGTGGGGGTTGGGTGGCATGGCGCCAAAAAGGGAACGAAAGAGAGAGAAGAGAAGAGAAGAAAGAGTGGGGAGAGAGGGGAAAAGAGAAAGAAGGAAGAAAGAAGAGAGAAGAAAGAAACAAGGAAGAGAGGGGGAAAAAGAGAGGGGGAAAAAAGGGTACAAGCAGTAGTCGACGGCACAGCCGCCCGTCGCTACCTCTATAAAAATGCGAAGGGAATCTATTTTGGGTTTTTACTTTTTCATATTTTTGTTGTTTTGGGTTTTATTTTTTTTATTTTTGTTGTTTTGGGTTTTAATTTTGCACTTTTACGATTTTTGTTATTTTGGGTTTTTGGGCCCCCGGCATTCCACTGGTGCTACTGGGCAGTGGCGGCAGCGAATGGGGGGCAAAAGAAGAACGAAGAAAAGGTGCTCTAGGCGCCGGCGGTGTGCCGGTCTTGTTGGGGGTCCTCAGACCCGTGGGGGTTGGGTGGCATGGCGCCAAAAAGGGAACGAAAGAGAGAGAAGAGAAGAGAAGAAAGAGTGGGGAGAGAGGGGAAAAGAGAAAGAAGGAAGAAAGAAGAGAGAAGAAAGAAACAAGGAAGAGAGGGGGAAAAGAGAGGGGGGAAAAAAGGGTACAAGCAGTAGTCGACGGCACAGCCGCCCGTCGCTACCTCTATAAAAATGCGAAGGGAATCTATTTTGGGTTTTTACTTTTTCATATTTTTGTTGTTTTGGGTTTTTATTTTTTTTATTTTTGTTGTTTTGGGTTTTAATTTTGCACTTTTACGATTTTTGTTATTTTGGGTTTTTGGGCCCCCGGCATTCCACTGGTGCTACTGGGCAGTGGCGGCAGCGAATGGGGGGCAAAAGAAGAACGAAGAAAAGGTGCTCTAGGCGCCGGCGGTGTGCCGGTCTTGTTGGGGGTCCTCAGACCCGTGGGGGTTGGGTGGCATGGCGCCAAAAAGGGAACGAAAGAGAGAGAAGAGAAGAGAAGAAAGAGTGGGGAGAGAGGGGAAAAGAGAAAGAAGGAAGAAAGAAGAGAGAAGAAAGAAACAAGGAAGAGAGGGGGAAAAAGAGAGGGGGGAAAAAAGGGTACAAGCAGTAGTCGACGGCACAGCCGCCCGTCGCTACTTCTATCTATATTGCCCTTGTGTTTGTTGCCGCACGCGCTGCCGCTGGCCTCGGGGATCTATTAGTAAAACAAGGGGGCAGACGCACCCAGGAGGGGGGAGTGAGGCCGGCGCGCACCGGTCCGGCAGCAGCCAGCAACCGACAAGAGCAAAGGGGGAAAGCACGAGAAAAGGTGGCGCTACGCCTGCGGCGGGCGCCGGCGGACGGTGCGGGCCAGCAGCCGCAGCAGCCACAGCGCCGCGGCCGCGTCCGCGCAGAGCAGCGGCGGGACGCACGCCGCAGCCGCGAGCGGGTGCTCCACCGCGAGCGCCGTCACCGCCGCAGCGGCAGCGGCAGCCTGGCTCGCGCACGCAACGGCGAGAGCGCCGGCCGCGACCGCGCTGCACACACGCCGCACGCGCCGCAGGGAACAGGCGACGCCGCGGCACATCTGCACGGCCGCCGCCCGCGCCGCCTGCCACAGGCCCGCCACCACCGCGCGCGTGCCGGCGACGAGAACCGCAGCCGCGCGCGCCGCGGGCGGTGCGACGACGCCGGCGAGCGCCCGCACGCACAAGTCAGCGGCGACGGCGGCGAGGACGGCAAGCGCCGCGGCGGCCAAGAGGCGCGCGACAGCGGGCACGGCCGGCGACGCACGCTCCTCCGCCCACCCGCGCGCCCACACGACGGCCGGGCCGACGTGCGGCAGCGCGCAACGCACGCCCAGCAGCAGCGCCAGCACCGCGCAGAGCAGGAGGGCGGCGGCGCCACAGCGCTGCCACGGTGCGCAGGGGACAGCGGCAGCAGGGGGCGGCGGCAGCGAACGGGGGACAACAGCGGCGGCGGGGGGCGGCGGGAGCGCACGGGGGGCAACAGCGGAGGGGCGCCGCGGTAGAGCGCGCGAGACCACGGCGGGGCGCGGCGGCGGCGGCGCGCGGGAGAGAGGGGCCGCGGGCAGAGGCTCGCGGGGGGCAGCGGCGGGGGCGCCCGGCAGATCTTCACCGTCCGTGTCGCTCTCTTCCACGAATGCGGTGTTGAACGGGTCGTCGCCCCACTCGCTCTCCGCGACGGAGGTGTCGCCGGGGGCGTCGTCGTCGCCGCCCCACTCGCTCTCGGAGGCGGAGCTGCAGTCGGACGACGCCGGCCATGCGCCCCGCGGCGGCGTCGTGTTTAGGCCGTCGACGCGGCCTCCGTCGCTGGCGCGGGGGGGCGTCCGCGTGCGCGGGGGCGTCGGCGCGCGCGGCGGCCATGGCGCGCGGTACGGCGCCTCCCACGGCCGCGGTACCGCCGCCCACGGCGACCCCGACCACGGCTCCCGTGGCAGCGGCGGCGCCTCCCACCCGCCGCGCGGTGGCGTGCTGTTGAGGCCGTTGGCGGCCTCGCAGTGGCGCTTTGGCGTGCGCCGGCGGCCGCGTGCCGCGCCGGAGGCCGGGCGCCGCCTTCCAAGAACTCCAGGAGGCGGCGGCGGCGGCGGCGCGTAAGTGCTGTGGCGCGGTGGCGCTGCGGTGCGAACCACGACGAGAGACATCGCGTGGCGTGTAAACAAGAAATCTAGTGAGTGTTTATGTGAACGCTCACGTATCTATCGATCTAAAAAAAAAACTGTATGGAAGTAGTTGTAGCTGTGTTAGCGCTAGGTTGCTAAAGCTGCGTTTTCTAGTGGGTGAGGGGGAAGCAAGAAGAGGGAGGGAGAGGGAGAAAGTGGAGCCGGCAAGAAGGAGAAGAAACAAATAACAGGACGCGACGATAGGGCCGGCAAGGAAAGAGCAGGCGCGGGAGCGGGGCACATGGGAGGGCAAGTACTGCGGTGTGCTGTGTCGCTCTGCACAAGACTGGAATGCTATCGGAATCACGCCGCGGGTGTGGAAGAGGGGTAAGGGTAACGTAGTCAACAGATGATTGCGACTGAAGAGAGCGCGGATGGAAAACATGATATTCCTTCGACCTCCCGACTCCCCTCACCTCGGCATAATAATAACTCAGTATTGCTCAAAACGGGCACCACTTCGATTATTGCTTCGCACAGCCACCCAAAAAGAAAAAGAAAAAGGAAACACTCAGCGGCAACAGAAAGCGCAGCGAATAATAAAGCTCCATTATCCACTAGTCCTGTATGAAAAAAAAGAAGAGGCGACGAACAGTGTAAAGAAGAAAAGCGTATCAGTAGAACAACAAAAAGAACAAGAAGAGGCGCAATTACGCTTCAGCGCAGTCATTAAAATGGTCTACGTTTTGCTCTACTCACCGGCGCGATACAATCCGCCTGCGAAGAGCATCGCGCAAGAGTTTTCCTGAAAATGGTTAAAATGAAAGAAAAAAATCAATAGAGAGAGAGAGAGAGAGGGGGAGAGAGAGAGAGAGAGAGAGAGAGAGATCAAAAAAGCGAGCGAAGGACATGCAATAAGAAAATCAAAACAATGAGAGGGGGTGTCAAAATAAATAAAGTCAAAAAAAAAGGAAATAAGAAAAAAGGAAATAAGACAGCATTCACTGAACGCGACCCATGCGTCTGAAAGGGACAGAAAAGACAGGGTGTTGTTTTCATCACGTGTGTGGCTGTGCCCCACTCTGCAAAAGCACTAAGCAAGTGAAAAGTGACCACTACCGGAGTCGAAGAGAGAGAGAGAGAGAGAGAGAGAGAGAGCTGTGTAGGAGAGAGAAGGCAAAGAATCAGAGTCAGCGGCTGGGGGTCTTTTGACGTGTACACCTCTTCTGCAAGCTCTCCTCCAAGCATACAAAGGGTGCGTGCCCACTCCACCCATGCCCGACCGCAACAACTTTCCTACCAGGGGCCCAGCGCGCCAACTTCCAGCAGGAGGAGGGGGGAGGGGGACCTAGAGCGCGGCAAGACATCCAGCACCGAGTTGGATCAGTTGTGCAGGCCCTACCTCCCCGAAGCTTCATGGCAGCGCTGCACCCAGCTGCGCGAGTTTTCCCAATGCCTGCTTCGGGAGCGTTGCGGCAAGGCAACGGGGCGATCTGCCGCGTACGTTCCCATCTTCTTACGTCACCACTCGACAGCTGCGCTATTAGAACGTCACGCCGAGCAACGGAACGCCGGGATGCACGTCTACGGCTCTGCCCCGCCGACAGTGCTCAACAGCGATGTGAAGCGCCTTTTCGGCTCCGAGAACAAAGCAAAAAGGGAAGGCGAAGTACGAGCACCGCCCAACCGAGGCGGCAACGACGCGCCGGAGGCCCAGGAAGCTCGTCTCGACCCGCAAATCACCCGACACCATCGCTCCTACACGGGCCAACGCTGAGAGCTTCCGCCACAGCCCCCTCCCGTCTCGCGGCCGGGCAAAAGTGGTCGTTGTCTAGAAACGCCGGACGCAACCGCCGCAGCCGCGCAGAAGGGGCCAAACCGACCCTCTCGCCGTCTTGGGTGCCTACGGCTGCGCCGCTGTCCACGGAGCCGCCCGCCGGAAACCTCGGACTCGCGCACAGGCACCCTCGACGACGACGGGCGCTATTTGAAAGGGCCGGGCGAGCGATGCGGGGGAGTCGGCCGCCCCGCCCACCGGCGCACGCACCGGGGCAAACCCCCTCGCCGGGGCCCGCCAGCAGCAGCGGCCAGCTCTTCTGGGCCTTGGAGGGACGGGGCGCGGCCCCGCGCAGTGTCCCCTCGGCAGGGCAGCAACGGAGGTCTTCGGCAGTCTACCCCCAGTTCGGACAAGGTCAAGGGAGTCGACCTCAAGACATCCCCGGAGTGCGCAGCGGCCTACGGGAAGTGGCACGAACTTGCCACCAAGGAGAGCGCCGGTCCTCCCCCGCCGCTCGCCACGCCCGAGGACGCCAGCCGAGCGGCGACGAACCCGCAGGCGGCACGGCGACGCACCTGCGGGGCCCGCACGCCGCCCAGTCGCACCGCGACCGCCGCCTCCGCTCCGTCCCCGCGCGCCGCCGGACGCAGCCGCCCAGCTCCCTCCTGCCCCCAAAGCTCAGCGAAGCGCGGGCGCCGCCGTGCACATGGCGCTGGGCGGTGCCACAGAGCTCGACTCGACGCCATGCGGACGGCAGGCCACACCAGCCACGACACCCTTCGGCGCTGCCGGGGCCACTCCCAGCAAACGTCGCTGGAGGCCGCTCGGGCCAGGGCCAGCGCCGCAGTGCCCCTCAGGCTATGTCTTTCCTACGCCCGGGCAAGTGCACGAGCAGTAGGACCTCCCGCACCGTCAGGCCGACGACAGTGGAGCCACGCGGCATCGAGGCACGCGATCCCGAGAGGCCAGTTCGAGGAGGATCCCCACCCGACCCACCCACTGACGGAAGGGACGCATTCGGTTAAGGTTTTCCTTTTCGGGGGGTGTCCGCACACAACAGGCGCCCACGCCTCATCACCGAGCCAGCAGCCAACCAGATCATCAGCAAGGCCGAGATGCCGACTACTGCACGCCCGTCACGCCTGGGAGGAATACGGCCGGGAGGATTCCAGACCTCGTACGCCGTGCACCGCCGCCTGCCTGGATCGATGACGGCAGCATTGGCGACGCGAACAATTACAGCAGCAATAAGAATAATAGCACTGAGAATAGCCTAAGTAACGCTAACCACGCCGATAAAGGACAGTGCACATCCCGTGCGGACCGTTCCGAATTCCATCAAGTCAGTAGCGGAACTAACCCGCGCACTGCGCAAGACACGTTATTACACCTACCGCGAGTTTGTCAGCATAGCACCCCCTACGACATGTGCATGCTCTCAATCCTACAAGGGCTTCTCAGCTTATGCAGACGTGCCGGGGGGGGGGGGTGTTTGCAGCTATCGGCAGAGGCCTGAGCTGGGGCCAGCCCATGAACTACAGTTCCCACACAGTACGCGGGTCCCTTCGCTCTCTCGGCGCCGCCCCCCCCCCCCCCTGCGAAGCGACTGGTACGAAGTAGCGTCGCGCACCCAAGTGCCCATCAACGATGACGCCTACGGCTTGGTCTGCCCCTCAGACGCACCCGTGTCAGGATGGGGAGCTGTGCTGTCTTGGAAGTATCGCACGGCCCAAGTGATGCGAGGCCGAGGCCGGCGGCCATCGCACCAGCGCGTGGCGCACTCCCGTCCTCGGGCGACGATGCACTCAGCGCACAGCGAGCCGCGAGCCATCCGCCGCCTTCTACGCGAGCGCATCAGAGGAGGCACCCCCGACGGGTCGACCGTCGCCGTCGCCACCGACCGCGAGGCCGCCGTGCGCGCGCGGCGCAGACTCAACGGCGTTGGCGGCATCGCGCGTGGCTACGCGCGTAATAAGCTCTGCGAGTGAGCAAGTAATCGGCTTAGCCAGCGGGGAATCAACGTCCTGCTGTTCTACTACGTCCTAGGGCACCTCAACCCCGCTGGCACGACTTCACGGGCTTCTCCGAGCCGTTCCGGCTGCCCGTGGCCGAGGAGGAGGACGATGTCGCGAACGTCTTCAGCGACAAGAAGAAGAGCCAGCGGCCCACGAACGCGCTGGGGGAAGTGAAACGGCCCGCGGAGCTAAACGCTGCTGCGGGCCGTGTAGCGATAAACACCCTGGGGCCGCGCGAAGCGGTTGAGCGGAGGACTGTCCTGTACGGGGGCGACGTCGCGGCAGGGAGGACGTCCAATATAGAGCTTGACCTCATCCTCAACCGCCACCTGCGCGGGGGCCGCCAGCATCGAGAGGCGCGTGCTGCACGGAGCCATCCGCTACTTCCCCCTGTTCGTGCGACACCATTGGATCGCCGCAACCTTCACCGCCGCCGGCGACGCCTTGACCCTGCACGTACTAGACTCGGCACCTACGCCGGCAGTACACCACGAGGTGCGTAGCGCCTTCAAACGCAGGCGGCCAGATCTGCCCCTACACTTCCGCGACGGCCCAAGGCAACGCCCGCACAGTGACGACTGCGGCATCTATATGACGCTGCACTTTTTCGCATATTTCTCGGAAGTTCGCTTCACTCGAGCCCTCCACGACTCCGCCGCGTTCCGCTCCGCTCTGAGCAGATTGCCTGAAGACACACAAGAAGCACATAAGATAATAATAAAACTGCTTGAACTGTCCGAGAGGTCGCATCTTCTGGGAGGGGCCTCGCCCTCGACAAACGTCCCCGAAGACGATACGCTCATCAAAGCGCTCAACGGAAGGAGACGGCGGCCGCAAAGCGCGCTGTGTGCTACATGCTGGTCGCAACGGCTCTGGAGTGCGCAGCTCGTAGACGCAAACGATCAATGAACGTCGGGGCGTTGGTTGAACGCGTGAGACGATTACCAGGCTTTCGCTACACGCCAGGCGCGCACCACGATGCGGGCGATGCTCTGGCCGCGATGGGCCTTACGATCATCCCGTACGCCCCCGCCGAGCCCGGCGCTGGATCGCACCCGCAACTGCTGACGCCTCCCCTCCAGGGCGCCAGCATCATTGTGCAATCCGCGCCGGGTGCCGGCCTCCCAGCAGTTTTGGGCGACTGCCGATTCGTCGTTGGGGCGCAGTTCAGAGGCGAGGCTGGACCTCACGGCGCGACTCAGGGGCACTACGTCACGACTCTACGGAGTGAGGACAGTGTTCTGGGAGCGTACAGCCGTCACGAGGCCACCACAGCCCGCAACGCGCAGCCCGACAGGGACTCTGACGAGGACGAGCTGACGAGAGTTCAGCGGACGGTCCCGACGCCGTTAAGCTGCGCGGGCGGGAGCGCAGGGGCGCGCGCTCTGAGCCCAAGGGACTGGTTCATTTACGACAAAAAAAACAACACTTTCAGCAAGCTGCGCTGGACGCCTCTGCCGATGCGGACTTACCGCTGCGCCTCAAGGACATCACCACGTTAGACTGGGCGCGGCTGTACGAACTACCAACGCACACGGCGGGGTCGCCGCGGGCCCTGCTGGAGAGTGCGGCGGTGTTCCTACACCCGCGGACGTTCGCGGGTCGTATGACACCGCGCACGGTGCGGTACTGCGGCCTGACAGGGAAAGTTGGAGTTCGCTTACCCACGAGAAGTGATGTCGGTCCCAACAGGGGCACACGGGGTGAACGTCTTCACGCGCACCGAGGCCAAAGCTAGACGCAGGCCAATCACCGAACCCCTCCTAAATGCTACAGTCAGTGACGCGGAGTTACCGCAGCTCACTTACCCGTCACGCCTTGCGCGGCGCCAGATGCTGATGCGCTGCAAGTACATGATTCAGATGGAGTGTCAGGCGTACTACGACGCGGTCCCGATCCCGGAAGCAATACGGGACTGTTTCGTGTTCAGGACGCGCGACGGCTGGCTCCGGCTGAGAGCCCTCCCTACGGGCGCGCGATGGAGCGTTGCGCAGGCCCAGGGCATCGCGAACGTTGTGCTGGACATACCAGCCGATGTAGTAGTCATCACCATGACCGACAACATGATGTTCGCGGCGGAAGACGAACTGCTGAGGACCGCTCGGACTGTCCTGGGCCGGATAGACTACGCGAATTGGATGACAGAGCCGGAGACTAGCACCTTGCGGTCAATGACAGATGCTCAGCTTCCGGCGCTCGCCGAGAAGGATGAAGTCTTCCTTGGTGAGGAATACCACTGGGACCCGGTGAGGGGCCAACGAGTCGTGCGCAATGCTTTGAAAGCAAATGTAAAAATGAAACTGGACCTTTTTGGCCGAAACGTTCGCGTGCCGCTCCCTCGTGTCGCTCATCTCTCTTATGACGCCCGCCATGCATACGACGACGCTGAACCCGGCGAGAAGCTTCAGCTTGCTGACGGTGCACAGAAAGATCTACGACAGCGTACAATAGTAGCAGCGCAGCGAAAGGATAGTGGCTATGGGGGGATCGGCAGAGGAGAATGGCTCAACCGACTTTTCGTATTCACCTACGACAAACTGTACGACGATAACATTCGGATCCACATTTTCGATATTCCAGGACCCACGAATCCCGCGGAACACACGCCACGCAACTTCGAGGGCGTAACCGAACAGCTGCCAAGCAAGAACGCATCAGGCTTTGGTTTCCCACGACTCGTCAGCACTGTGCAACCAGCAGCAGTAGTGACCGAGTAGCTATGGGGTCTAACCTTGCCACAGTCAGGATCACGTACAGAAAGGGTTGCGAGCGGCGGGAGACGAGAGCACCGGGTCCTATGTACTAGCACGGGGAATTCCTCTTGAGTGAATAGTCATATGTGACATTCTTTCGTTGTTTCGTGTGGGGACGGCGTGGGGACGTCGGCCGGACGCGGCCGCGTCGCCGTGGTGACGCCAGTCAGCCACATCGGGTGGAGGGAATGCATCTACGCAGACCTGTGCCGCCTGCACGGGTACTGTGGGACTCGCGGCCGAACGCACAATACCCACTAACACCTCCGCCGCGCGGCGCCTGCGGGCGTTCGTGTTCGGATATTTGTTTCTTCCTTGTTTTCCTAGCTACGACTACGGCTGTGGTTCGAGCATCATCATTGTGCACACACACACACACACACGCACACATACGTATACAAAGGCACGCAAGCCGTGCAGCGCCGCGCGGTTGCTTGCAGGGGCGCGGGAGAGTTGCAGAATAATGATAACTGGGGAACGCAGCAAGAGAGCAGTGATGTGTGTTTTTGTTCGTTGTGGCAGCACACACAATAGTGGGGAAAAGATGGGAACAGAAGAGAAAAGAAAAGAAAAGAGAAAGTCAGTGGGGGCATTCCGGTGGGGGAACGCAGGGGGAGGAGGGGGAGGGGGGAGAAGGAAGGTTGTTCGCCCATGCGGTGGTGGACGAACCGGCACGCAGACACACAGACACATGGCACGCAGACACAGACTCACGCACACAGAAGGGGGTGGGGGGAGGTAAAGGGAGCAGGGGTATCAGACAAGCATCACAAACCGGCCAGAGGGGGAGGGGGAGGGGGGAGGGGAGGGGGGGTGAGAAGAGATGAGAGGGGGTAAAAAGGGGGGAGAGATATGTTTTGTTTTGTTTTGTTTTGTTTTGTTTTTTTTTATTTTTTGGTTTTTTTTTTGGGTTTTTTTATTATTATGTTTTTTTTTGCTTTTTTTGTTATTTTTTGTCTTTTTTCTTTTTTGTTGTTGTTGTTGTATATCTTTTTTTATTGTTTTTTTGTTTTGTTTTGTTTTTTTTGTTATTTGTTGTTGTTTACATCACGGCGTGATGCGGTGTTGTGTTGTGTTGCGCCTGTCCTCGGGCGCAGCGTAGACGCTGAGAAAGATACGCCGGCAGGCGGCGCTGGAAAGAGAGACAGCTGGGAGGGGGGGGGGCTGAAAGGGGGGAGGGAGGGAACGCGTTCGGGGGTATAGTGTGGGGAGGGGGGGGGAATGAAAACGAAGAGAGAGAGAGAGTTGCATGTTTAAAAAGAAAAAAAAAGAAAAGAAAGAAAAAGACGGTAGAAGAAAGAAGAATGAAGAATGAAGAATGAATAGAGTTACAAAAAGTAAAACAAGCAACAAGCATGTTTGCTTCTGTGCGTACGAGCGCACGTGCCTGCGACGGCGCCGGTGCAGGGGAAAGAAGAAAAGCGACGCACGACGGCAACAAGAGGGAAGGAAAAAAGGGGGTGGGGGCGGTGGCGCTTGCCGCGGGATGCCACCGCGGAAAAAAAGGGACACACGCACGCAGATGTTTGTTTTATTTGGCTTGTGTATTTGTTTGTTTGTGTGTTCTTGTTGTTGTCGATTTTTTTGTTATTTTTTGTTATTTTTGTTTTGCTTTTTGTTTTGTTTTTTGTTATTGTTTTTTGTTTTTATTCTTGTTTGTTTTGTTTGTTTTGTTATTTTGTTTTTTTACTTCGTTGTTTTATTTTGCTTATTTTTGCTTTTTTTGTTTTATTTTTTGGGTGTCTCGCCTCGCGTTGTTTGTTGAGTGCGAAGACAAGAGGGGAAAGCGGCAGTCTCGCCCTCTTGGGCGAGGTGCAGGGCGGGGCCGGCGCCGCTGAAAGCAAAAGAAAAGGGGGCAGGCGGCGGCACGCAGAAAAAGAGGAAAGAGCGGTGGCAGCGGTGGCCGCGTGGCAGTCGCGGCCGGCGCGCGCGCACGGCAAAGAAGAAAGCGAAAAGAGAAAAGTGCGGCGGCGCCCGCAAAAGCTCGCACGCGCGGCGTCCCGCTCCGCCGCCGCCGGTTTCGCCCGTGTGCCTGTGTGTGTGAAGAGGCGCGGCGGCGAGGCCGGCGCTGGAAACAAGAAAAGGAAACCGGCAGGCAGAGAGGCGCGCGGGAGGTTGTGAAGAAAACAAAAACAAAATAAGGCGCCAGCAATGCGTCAGCGGTGGCCGCGTGGCAGTGGCGGCCGCTGCCTGACGCTGGTTGCCAAGGGATGCGCGCCCGTGAGGGGGGAGGGAGTGAAGAAAAAGAAGCAAAGCAAAGAGAGAGGGCAGAAAGAGAGAGCACCACGGCGCTGGCATTGCCCGACTATCGGGGACTGTTGGTTGGTCGCTGCCTCCCAGCAGGCGCCGCGCGTTGTTGTGATGACGCTAGTGATGATGGTGCTAATGTGATGAAAAGATAAGAGAGGGAGGGAGAGAGAGAGGGCACAACGGGTGAAGCCGCTGGCGACACCGAGCCCTCGGCACCTTCTCCTTGCTTCAGTGGCACCCCAGCCGCCGGGAGGCACTTCCGCCTCCCTGCTCCCCCGTGTCGGTGCTACTGTGAGGAGACGAGGGGCGCGGCGGGGCACAGAAACAAAGGAGACAGAGCGCGCGGGGTGAAAAAAAAACAGTAAACAAACAGAGTGAAGGAAGCGAAAAAAAAAGCAAATGTCGCGGTGAAAAAGAATAATGGTGAAGAAAAGGGGGATCATAATGGAAAAGGAAATGTTACAAACCATAGTAATAATAGTGATGATGTGATGGTTTGTAGAGAAAAAAGAAACGAAAACTACTGTGAAGATGGCGACCCGGTCTTCAGCCGGAGTCGCCTGCTAGTGCCGCTGCGGCCGCTGCGTGCTGTCGCCGCCGCCTGTCGGTGCCTGCGCCGTACCACTGGTGTCGCCGTGTGACATGCGCTGTCACAGCTAAAGCGGCGCACGTGTGTGGCGGCGGTGGCGGCACCGACCGGCGAGGGCGAGCAGCAGCAGCAAGCGGCAGGAGGCGATTGTGAAGAAAAGAAAAGAAAAGAAAAACGCAGAATGAAATCTATACTGTGAAGGGCAGGTGAGGAAACACACACGCAGGACAGCCTGCTGAGAGGAAAACCAAACATGAGGCAGTGGCCACCCACACGCAAGTGAGGGCCAGCGCGTGTCCTGGTTCCTGTCCCACGCCGCTCACGGAGGAAAAGAGTAAAGAATATTTATTTGGATGCGCTCCCGATTAAAAAGAAAGGGGAGGGGGGAGGAAAAAAGGGCAAAGAAGGCCGGGGCACCGGCGTCGTGGATCATAATTTTTGTTTGTTTAGATTCTAAAATACGGTTGTTGTTGTTGTTGTTTTTAGTGTTGTTGTTGTTTTGGGGTTTTTCTTTTTTTTAGTTTTTGTTATTTTGGATTTTTCTTTTTTTAAGTTTTTGTTGTTTGGGTTTTTATTTTATTTGAATTTTGTTTTGGGTTTTTTTAAGTTTTTTGTTGTTTTGGTTTTTATTTTTTAATTTTGTTATTTTGGGTTTTAATTTTGCACTTTTAGTATTTTTGTTATTTTTGTTTTTTGGGCCCCGGCATTCCACTGGTGCTACTGGGCAGTGGCGGCAGCGAATGGGGGGCAAAAGAAGAAAGAAGAAAAGGTGCTCTAGGCGCCGGCGGTGTGCCGGTCTTGTTGGGGGTCCTCAGACCCGTGGGGGTTGGGTGGCGGGGAGCCAAAAAGAGAAAGAACGAGAAGAAAGAGAGGGGAGAGAGGAAGAAAAGGAGAGAGAGAGAAGAAAGAAGGAAGAGAGAGGGAAAAAGAGAGGGGAAAAAAAGGGTACAAGCAGTAGTCGACGGCACAGCCGCCCGTCGCTACATCTATCTATATTGCCCTTGTGTTTGTTGCCGCACGCGCTGCCGCTGCCCTCGGGGATCTATTGATAAAACAAGGGGGCAGACGCACCCAGGAGGGGGGAGTGAGGCCGGCGCGCACCGGTCCGGCAGCAGCCAGCAACCGACAAGAGCAAAGGGGGAAAGCACGAGAAAAGGTGGCGCTACGCCTGCGGCGGGCGCCGGCGGACGGTGCGGGCCAGCAGCCGCAGCAGCCACAGCGCCGCGGCCGCGTCCGCGCAGAGCAGCGGCGGGACGCACGCCGCAGCCGCGAGCGGGTGCTCCACCGCGAGCGCCGTCACCGCCGCAGCGGCAGCGGCAGCCTGGCTCGCGCACGCAACGGCGAGAGCGCCGGCCGCAACCGCGTTGCGCGCCTGGCAGACGCGCCGCTCCCACACCCGCGAGCGCGCGTCGTCAGCGAACGGCGTGCGCCGCAGGAGGGGGGCCGCGCACACGCACAGCTGCACCGCCACCGGCCGCGCCGCCCCCCGCAGGCCCGCCACCGCCGCGCGCAGCGCGAGCAGCGCAACGACGCCGGCGAGCGCCCACAGCGGCGCCGGGCACGCGGCGTGCCAGCCCCGCCGGACGCCGACGGCACTCAAGAGGACGGCGGCCGCGAGGGGGGCGAGCGCCACGGCCAGCAGCAGGCACGCCGCCGCGAACACGGCCGCGTCGCCCAGCAGGCACCGCAGCCAGGCGGCGTCGCGGCGCTGGCGCGGCGGGGCGGCGGTACCGACGGCGGCGAGGAGCCGCTGCGTCTGCTGCTCCCGTGCCCGCCGTGCCAGCGGCCGCAGCAGCCACAGCGCCGCGGCCGCGTCCGCGCAGAGCAGCGGCGGGACGCACGCCGCAGCCGCGAGCGGGTGCTCCACCGCGAGCGCCGTCACCGCCGCAGCGGCAGCGGCAGCCTGGCTCGCGCACGCAACGGCGAGAGCGCCCGCCGCGACCGCGCTGCACACACGCCGCACGCGCCGCAGGGAAAAGGCGACGCCGCGACACATCTGCACGGCCGCCGCCCGCGCCGCCTGCCACAGGCCCGCCACCGCTGCGTGCGTGCCGGCCGCGACCGCGCTGCACACACGCCGCACGCGCCGCAGGGAACAGGTGACGCCGCGGCACATCTGCACGGCC
>JAQOSZ010000165.1:0-19090 GCA_030347455.1 Kentomonas sorsogonicus | reverse complement strand
GCTGCGGCTGCCTGTGCCGCCGGTGGTGGTGGTGGCGGCGCCCGCTCTCCCCTTCGGCCGCCTCCTCCGCCTCCTCCTCCGCTTCGCTGTCTGTCACGTCGTTGCGGTTTCGGTATTCGTGGTGGGTGTCAGCGCCTCCGCCGTCGCCGAACACAGCGACGCTGCGCAGCGCCTCCGCGGCCAGCAGCTGAGCGAAGCGGAGCAGCAGCATAGGGTGGAGGACGGTGGGGGAGGCCTCGGCGGACGGCAGCAGCGCCAGCACATACGAGAGCGTCAGCGGCTGCGAGCGCACTCGGCGGGCGACAAACTCCTCGTTGGCGTTACTACTGCCGCTGCCGCGACGTGAGAAAGGGGCGAGCGCGACGGAAAAGGGCCACAGGGCGAGCGAGAGCATCCTGCTGCCCACGGAGCCGCGTGCCGACTTGGTCGCTGCCGCCTTCTTCTTGGAGCTTTTTGTCCTCGCCTTTGACGCACCGTCCTCTCCCTCTCCGTCGTCCTCCTCGTCGGTCTTGTAGCCCGCGTAGCTCTTGTTGACGGCGTACGTGACGTAGGTGAGCGGGCGCGGGGCGGCGACGGCGGCGACGCTGGCCGGGTCCCGCCCGAAGAGTACGTGGTACAGCGCGTAGACGTTGGCGCCGTCCAAAAGAACGCGGCTCTCGTAATTCTCGCCCGCGAGGCGCACACGGCGGAGCCGGCGCTGGCGGGTGGAGGGGGAGGCGGAGCGGTGGCGGCGGCGGCGGCGGCGGTGGTGGTGGCGATCCTCGCCGTCCTCGTCGTCGTCCGCGTCGCCGCGCTCACTTCCAGAGTCGTTCTCCCCGCCGCTCTCGTGATACGTCGTGTCGCCTCCAGCGTCGGTGCCGTAGTTGGTGCTTTCGTCGTTGGTATTGATCGTTGTGCTAACATTAGCACTTGCGCTGGTGTCGTCGGCGCCCGACTCGCTGTGCCGCCGGCTGTGGCTGTGGCTGCGGCTGCGGCTGCGGCCGCCGCTGCTGTCGCTACGCCGGCGGCGGTGAGCATGGTGGCTCTTTTCCTCCTCCTTCTTCTCGTCCTCCTCCTCCGGCCCTTGACGGGCGCCACGCTGGTCATTTCCTTCTGCCGTGGCTGTCTTGTCGCCGGCGCTGGCCTTGTTATCATTGGCATCGTGGGTGTCGGTGTGGGGGCCGTCGCCGCCGCCGCCGCCGCCGAGCGCCGGCACGCTGCTGACGCTGAGGTCGGTGCTGTCGGCGGCGTCGGGCGCCGCCTCGATGCGGCTGGCCGTCACACTCAAGTCGACGGGGCTCTCGTCGCCGGCAGAGTGCGCAGAGTCCGCAGAGGCGGCGGAGGAGGAACGGCGGCGGTGGCGGTGCGGCTGTTTGGCATCCGTGTCGTCGTTTGCTGCTTCCACATCGTGGCCCTTCCGCTTTTCGGCGTTCGCCGCCTCCGCCGCCTCCGCCTCGCGTTTCCTGCGCCGCTCGCGCCGCCGCTCCTTTTCCGCATCGGTTTCGTCGCCTTCTTTTGTCTCTCGTCCGCTCGCGCTGCGGTGCTTGCGGTGCTCACTGGTGCTCCGGTGCGTGCTAGAGTCGCGCTCCTTCTTTTCCCTGCGGTGCTTCCGCTCCGCGTCGTCGCCGCCGCCGTCGGTTTTAGATGTGGAGGGGTCGCGGGAGGTGGAGGAGTGGCGACGTTTTGTCCGGCGCTCCGCGCCGCCGTCCCCTTCCTCATCCTCCCCCGCCTCCTTCTTTTCCGTGCGCGCGCGCCGGCTGCCCTCAGAGGGCTCCCGGCTGCTGCGGCTGCGCCCCCGCGACGGCCTGGCGTCAGCGCCGTCCGCGTCCTTCTCCTCACCGGTGCGGTGGCGGCGGTGGTGGTGCTTCTTTTCTTCCGCGTCGGCGGCACTACCCTCCTTTTCTGCTGTCGTTTTATCTTCCCCGCGGCTGTGGCTGTGACTCCGCTCGGTGGCGGCCGACGACGACCGCTCCTTCTTCTTCTTCACTTTCCGCTCTTTATCCTCATTAGCCGTCTCGTCTTTTTTATGCTTACTTTTGGTTTCCGCGGTAACTTCGTCGCCGCCGCCGTCGCGAGAGTGGCTGCGGTGGTGGCTGCGGTGCCGCTGGTGGCTGCTGGAGCGGGAGACGTCCTGCGGCTTGTCACCCTCCGCTGAGCCCTCGCGGCGGTGCCGGCGGTGGCGGTGCTCCCGCGCCTCGTGCGCACTCTCCTTGCTGGAGCTCCGCTTGTCGGCGAGGGCGGAGCTGAGCATTGCGTATTTGTGAGTGTGTTTGTGTTTGTGGGGGGGGGGGAGGGAGTCACGTCGCACAAGCAGATTTATGTATCGCTTTCTATGAAGGGTGTGCTATGTGAGCCCTCTGAGGGAGAAAACAAGTAAACAACAAATAAATAATAGCGGTACGTCTAAAACAAAAAATTAATAATAAAATTTAAATGAAATTCTAACAATACGGGTCGGAGTAACTCGAAGAAGTCGATAGGCAAAACACTCTCGACTCCCTTTGTGTGACAGGATGCGCGGAGTTCTTCTACTTTTTTTTACGTCTTCTTTTCTTCAGTTTCTTTTTTTTTCCGTGTTTAATAAAGGGGTGGGGACAGGAGCGGGGAGAGAGAGAGGGGGTGGAAGCGCCGCGTACCTTTCGGGTAAACAAGACAGACAAAATGGGGCGGGAGACACACAAAACGATCTGTACACATTGCGAGAGAAAAAAAAAAGATAGAAAAGAAAGCGACAACAACAACGCCAAAAGAGAGAAGCGAACATACGCATGCCGTTACTCACATTGAGTGCCTCAAATAAATATGCTGGGGACCAACCAAATACAAACTAGACATATTGGTGTAAGAAAAGAAAGGATGATGAGGGAAGGAGGGAAGAAGAAAACGTTGTTGATGTTGCCAACAAAAGAACCAAGCTCATTCGTAATCATCATTACTATCAAAACAGTCAGGGCTGCGTAATCTGCGCCGCGATGGGTCGGCCGTTGAGCACGGCACCGTTAAATGCCGACAGGAGACTCTGCATAATGACGGGGCCGTCGTTTCCACTGTTGTTGTTGTTGTCGCTATTGTCGCTAATGTTATTATTCCAGCGGGGGCGGGTGGAAAAGGGGACGGCGAAGTGCAGCAACACCATTCCGCCGGTGCTGCCGACGTCGAACAGCCCAGGGAACATCTTGAAGGTGGCGTTGCGGTCCGCGAGAATACTTTCCCGACTCTCCTCGTTCTGTTCATCGCCCGTCAACTGCCCTCCTTGCTTTTCTTCCTGGTCTCTACAGTTGTTATTGTTGTTATTATCATTATTAACGTCGCCGCTGCCCGCCGCCCCAGGCGCCTCCGCGTCCGTCTCCCCCGCCGGCGTCGGCAGAATGGAGCCTTTGCCTGCGCCACCACCACTACCACTCGTATTCTCATCACCATTATTATTATTACTAGTACTGATGGCACCGCCAGTCGCATCATCTGTTGTTGCTGCTGTTGTTTTAGTCATTGTATCGTTCTGTAGTGAGATGATCTCCGCCGCCGGGCGGCGCACGGTGTGTGGCTGCCGGCCGCATACCTTGCGGCACAAAGAGGAGAGGTGGCTGGCGGCAACGGAGAAGTCGACGCCGTACAGGATGAGCGTAAAGTGGAAGGCACAAGGGTGGTCGAAGCCGGCGACGGCCTCCTCTTCCCCTTCCTCGCCCTCATTGCCATTTTTACTCTCATTCGTACTATTATTATTATTATTATTATAGCGGTTGTAGTTTCTTCTTTCGCCGCTTTTATTGTTAGTCTGTGTGAAGCTCGTGTCCCACCGGTTGCGGTAGTTGCCTCGATTATTATTATTATTATTATTATTATTATTGTTATTGTAGGCCCCGAAGGTGTTGTTGTTTCGGCGGTTGCGGTGCTCGTTCTTGTAAAACGTGTCTAAGAAATTCATCACGTGCTCTTGCTGCCCTTTTGCCTCGGCGTACTCACTTGCGCTTCTGTTGTTGCGATCATTAGTATTCCCGCGGCTGTATCGACTGTTGTGATTATCGTTATTCCTGTTTCGACTTTCATTATTATTACTATTGCTACTATTATTGTTGTTGTAGTGCTGACGCGGCTTGGGAAGGGGCGGCAGAGCCTCGAAGTCGCCCACGGCAACAAGAGGAGCCGAGTCTCTCTCATCACGGGTGTAGTGGCGGCGGGCGCCACTGTTGTTATTGTTGTTATTATTATTACTACGGTTTCTCGTGTCTGCGTAATCCTCCCTCTCGAGACGGCGGCGCTTTTGCCTCCCGCCGCCGCTGCCGTCGCGGGCGTCCTCCTCACTGCCGCCGCCGCCGCCGCCCCTCTCATAGCGCCTCGTCTTGCGGCTGCTGCCTCCGTACGCGTAGCGACGGCCGCCACTGTCGCCGTTACTGTTGTCACTGTCACTATCGTAATCACCGCTATAGTCACTGTCGCTGCCACTGTCGCGGCCCCGGCGGCGGCTGAGGCGGCGCCCGCCGTGACCCCTCCTCCCGCTGCTTCTTTCCACGTCGTTATCTCCTCTCTGCCGCTGGCGGCGGCGGCGACCCCGGGAGTACTCCTCGCCACTGTCATCGCGGCTGCGGCTGCGGCTGTGGCGGTGATGATGACGGCTGTGGTGGTGGTGGTGCGTGCGGGGAGGGGAGGAGTGCTGACGGCGGGAGGCGCGGGCGTCGGCCACTTCGTAGTCTTCGTATCGGTAGTCGTCCTCCCCCCCGCCGCCGCGCTGCCTGTTGGTGTTATTGTTGTTATTGTTGTTGTTTCTGTTGTTGCCTCTCCTGTCGCCTCCCGCGCGGCGGCCGCTGCTGCTGTGGCGGCGGTCGCTCATAGAGGAGGAGTGATTGGGGCGCGCCACAGGTTGTGTACAAATAGGGGGTGGAGTGCTAATCACTGCTTTTTTTTCTCTCCCTTTCTTCCCCTTTCTTCTCTTCTATTGAATTCTAACAGTTAAACAAAAAGATGGTGGTAAAATACGAAGGACGAGGTAAAGAGATGAAGAGTATTGAGAAGGGGGAAAAAAAGGTTAGACGTTTCCCCCCCCCCCTCTGCTCGTAATTTCACAATATACATGACGGCCTTGTTCAAAAACAAAAGAAACACAAATCATTAATAAGAAAACCTGCCGAGATCAATCGTCTTCACTCAAATAACCAGCGCAAGTCAATGCCGCTGTGAGGGAGAAATGTATTTGGTACCTCTGATAGGGGGAAAAAACACTTAGTGCCGAAGTAAACAACAAAACATAACGCCAAAAACAACAAAAAAATAGTAGTAGTAATAATAATACCATGTTCATTTTCTTAACTCACAATCACCAAAAAACAACAACAACAACAATAACCCTAATCAAGATGCGAAAAGTTGAGAAAGCAAAGCAAGGGGTGCCAATGAGGGTGAAATAACAACCCCTGATAAAGACTGATTGCGAGCGGCCGTGTGTGTGCGTTTTTGTTCGTATAACCATGTTGTGATACGTTAACTGTAGTAAAGAAATCAGAGGCTCCTTGTATAGGTGAGCACTTTGAGGAGTGATGTAGGGAAAATCGTAAGGGTGCGTGTGCCAACGCGCTTCTCTAGCCCTTCCGACCATCACGTCCTAGATATCTTTACGCCTTCCTTTCCTTTCCTCATTTTTTCTTCTCTTCCGCTCTTTTTAAAGCAATACAGAAAAAAAAAGAAAGGTAGAGAAAGAGAGAGAGAGAGAGAGAGAGAGAGAGAGAGAGAGAGAGAGAGAGAGAGAGAGAGAGAGAGAGAGAGAGAGCTAAAAGTCACGAACATAATTCAAAAAAGTGTGTATAAAACGGAAAAGAAACAAAGATAAGAAGAATAAAACCTCAAAATGTAAATAAAGGCCGACAATATGAAAGATACCACACGCATTCACACGTGTATAACAATATGGGAGAGCAATGGTAAAAAAAGTACTTTAAAAAAACAACAAACAAAAACAAAACCAATGCCCACAGAAAAAACCTGACAAAAACAGACGGAGAAGCCTGTCTGTGAGAAACAATGTAATTATATGAGCGCTAAATGATAGAGGGGGAAAAAAAGAAGTAAGTTGAATCAAGGCACAGCCACTATTTCAAAGAGAAAACAAACAAACTAAGTGTTTATGAAGAGCAAGCAATCGCAAAAAGATAACACGTGAACAAGAAGTAAAATGAGACCCTTCAAAAAGCGGCAAAAACAGAGAGAGAAATGAATCAGAGGTTTCAGTTTTATTTGAATACCTTTCGCTAAAATTGTTGGGAGAAAAAAAAAGCTGTTTCGAAACTGCAGGCGTTGATCCGCATGAATCTTAAACGTAACAAATCAAAAAAAAAAAAATAACAATAGCAACACCACACGAATAACCACGTGCACGAGCGCCCATCATTCGCTTTCCCTTTTTGCTCAAGAACAATAAAAAGAGGAGGAAGAAGAAGAAGCCGAAGTCTCCAACACCACTCAATGACGAGCGCTGCGCTCTCTTCCTCCCTCCTCCACACTTTATCTGTATCTCTCTGCGTGATTGTATTCTCCTTTATTGCTCACTTTTTGAGCGCCGCGGGCCCGATCTTGGCCTTGCTGTTCATGACGGCGGGCTTGGCGGGGCGGCTGTCGCGCACCGTGGGGGCGCCCTTGTATGCCGTCTCCTCGCCCTCCTCGTCGCCGGCCGCGCGCAGGTCCTGCTGCAGCGCCGCCAGCTCCTGCCCCATCTCCCGCTCGTTCTTGCCCGCCTTGCCGCCGCTGGGGCTGTTGGCACCATTGCCGTTGCCGTTGCCGCCGCGCGCGCTGGCGCTGCCGCCAGAGAAGAAGTGCTTCATGGACGTGAAGAAGTTGTTGCCGCCGCTGCCGCCGCGCCGGTGGCCGCTGTTGCCGCCGCTGCTGCCGTTGCCGGTCGCCGTGACGCCGCCGGCGCCGCTGCCGTAGCTCTTCATCTCCTCCTCGTCCACGCCCGCCTCGCCGTGGTGGTGACCCGCGTCGTCTGCCTTATTATTGTTGTGGTTCTGCCTGTCTATGATCTCCTGTTGCCGGCGCTGCTGCTGCTGCACCGCGCGCCCCGGGACCGGCTTGGGGAAGCCGTGCCTGGTGAAGAACGGGTGCTGCAGGACCTGCGCGGCGGTGAGGCGGCGCGCCGTGTCCTGCTCGAGCATCCCCAGGATGAGGTCCTTCACCTCCTCGCTCTTGCCCTCCCACCCGTGCTGCGCCGAGAAGAGCACCCCGCGGTCGATGCGCCGCAGCAGCGCCCGCCGCTCCTCCGCCGTCTTCACCTGCCCGTGGAACGGCGGCCGCCCGCTGAGCAGCACAAACAACACGACGCCGGCCGACCACACGTCGATGCTCTTGACCTTCTGCGAGTTTGTGCACAGCGGCCGCGCGCCCTGCTCCTCGATCCCGCGGATCACCTCGGGGGCGATGTAGAAGGAGGTGCCGCAGGGCGTCGACTGGATGTCCCACTCCATGACGAGTTTCGCGAGCCCAAAGTCGGCGATCTTCACCTCCACCTCGACGTTGTCCGGGTTGAGCTCGTTGATGGACGCGATGCTCTGCAGCACGTCCTCGGTCACCTCCTCCCCGCCCGCGCCGCTGTTGTTGTAGTAGGTGTTGATCAGGATGTTCTCCGGCTTGATGTCGCGGTGCACAATCGACTGCTCGTGCAGGTACAGAATGCCGCTCATCAGCGCGTGCATGATCTTGCGCGCGAGGGTCTCGTTGACCCACTTGTTGCGCACGACAAACTCAAAGAGGTCCTCCGACATGAGGTCGAGCGCAAAGTAGACGCGCTCCGCGTCCTGCAGGCACTGGTGCAGCGTGATGATGTTGGGGTGGTTCGTGCGCCGCAGGATCTCCTTCTCGTGAGCCACCATCTCCCCTTTTTTCCCCGTCAGGATCTGCCGCTCCATGATCTTGAGCGCCCGCACCTCCCCCGTCGGGATGTACGCCGCCGCGACCACCTGCGAGAAGCCGCCCTTGCCCAGCAGCTCCGCCGTGTCCAGGCGGTACAGGCTGCGGATGTCGACGCCGTCCAGCGCCGGCGTCGCAGGCACGTGCGTGCGCGGGGGGAGCTCCATTGGCGCGTATACAAGTGTGTGTCTGTGTGTGCCTGAGTGGTGCTGGCTAGTCCGCTTGCTAAATGTTGTCAAGTGTTACGTCTTGAGTGGTAAGTTTCTCTTTTTCCTTTTTTTTTTTCGGTCCCAACAAACAAACGGTCTTCCGTTACTGCTCGTGCTCGCCTAGGTGCCACTTTTTCTGTCGTGGAGTTAAGAGCGAGCGAGCGAGAGAGAGAGAGAGAGAGAGAGAGAGAGAGAGAGAGAGAGAGCGGCAGGAAAGAAACCTGCAGACAGAGAGCTCAAGAGAACTGAAAGGAAAGAAAGAAAGAGTGTGGAATTCCGCTGGTTGGTGATTATATGATTGATCCTTTTTTTTTTTTTTGGTCGGAATTACAATTGTTTGTGCGTGTGTCGTTGTTGTTGTTGTGAAAAAGTACGGCGGAGGAGAAGAGTGCATTTGTGAGGACAGCGATGCATATACAAACATATATAGAGAAATATTTCAATCACCGGAAGACGAAAGGGAGATTCTTCCAATTGTAAATGGGGAAACCATAGCTAAACCTTCAAGAAGTTGAGCTGACTCCATAGAGACATCTCACATCCCTGGGATTATTCACTTCAAATAATTTCAATCCAATCATCACTTTTTATTTTTATTTTTATTTTTACCTGTTTTATTTTTCTTTCACTGCATTCTTCCTTCGGGACGAAGTCTGAACAAGAGTGAACCGCCAGTGATCTCAAAACAATATAAAAAAAAACGCCAGTAAAAGAACGAAAAAAAAAATATAATAAAACACATCATAGTTAGGGAGAATGAGGCTGCTTTGGTTTATGCATCATGTGGGGAGGAAGAGGAGCGACAGAAGAAAAAACAAAACAACAACAAAAAAAGGAAGAAAAAGAAACGTGTGCAAAAGCGTATAAAACGAATATCAAGCGTGCACACGGGAAGAAGATTTATCATCGTACTTGTCTTTTTCTTTTCCGTCTTCAGAGTTTTTTTTTTGCTTTCATATTTTTACCTTCTTTTTTTTTCCAAGTAAACGCCCTCACTTGTGTTTCTCCATCTCATGCTCACTGTAATTACTCCTACTATTATTATAGTTATCAGCCTTGAAAAAAAAAAATCTGTTTGCGGCTAGCTTTATCCATCCCTCTTCCCTTCCTCCGATTTCCTCCCCACCTTCTCTACTTCATTATTTCCACAAAAACAGCAAAAAAGAGAAGAAGAAATATGAAGAGAAAGAAAGAGAAAGAGAGAGAGGAGAAAAACCCAAATTCCGTCGGGACATTTACTGCGTTTATGTCTTTGTCCTTTTTCTTTTTTTAAATTCTCTCTTGAAAAAAAAAACGAGAGAGAGAGAGAGAGAGAGAAAGAGAGAGGAGGAAATGATGTATGCAGCAATCAAATGAACACATTCAGAGTCTGTCGCTGGGCCTTTTCGCTATTGATTAAGTTTGCAGAAATCATCACTCTGAGAAGAGGAAGATTTGATAGAAAAGAAGAAGAAAGAAACGACTCCCTCCTCGCTTTCCGCCTTCGCTCTTCTCAGCGTAACAATAAATAACCAAATAGAAAAGCGCACCGCCCTTTGCATCAATGTTTCGCTATTTTTTTTTTTGTTTGTCTTTTCCCCCTTCACCTTTTCACTACTCATTCCTTTTCCCCTTTTTATTTGCAGTCAAAGGAGAGAGAACTACACAGTAATAAAAATATTGAAAAGGAAATGATTCAAAAAAAAAAAAAAGGTGCAAAGTCGCTACTGATATCTTCTCTTTGCCGCCCGCATACTCCCCCCACCTTTTCTCTCACAATCAGAGAACATACACACACGGGGGAAAAAAAAGAAAGAGAACGCAAAGACACGTAAAGACACGCACAAAAAGAATATATGAAAACACAGTAAAACGGAAAAGGGTGGGAAAGAAGCGTTTCTTGCAATAACAGTAATAATAGTGAAGAGCATAGTACGCGTGAGCGAGGGAAAGAGAGGAGTACACACATACGCGAAAGAAAGAAAAAAAAAAGGGCAAAAAAAAGAGAAGAAAAAGTGAATACAAAAATCAACAGACGTGCGAGAAGATTCTCACAAGTCGTTGAGAGAAAGAAAGAAAGAAAAAGACACTGATGCTGAAAAAGGACAAGAGTGGGAAAAAAGAAAGAAAGTGGAATTGTAAGAAACCAGTATAATTCGATGACAAAGCATAAAAAGTGGAAATAGTTGATAAAAAAAAAATGTACCTTTCAGCAATGCATTGTGGGAGGTGGAGAAAGACAGAGAGATAGAGTTTCGGAAAACAGTGAGCAATCACATATATAAATGAAAAGAAAAGAAAGAGAAACATCTCACCATCAAAACAGAGAGAGAGAGGGAAAAGAGAGAAACAAATGAATCACTCGGTTAAACTTTTATCCCTTCCTTTTCCTTTTCCTTTTCTTCTTAGTTAATACTATGGTTTAGGGAAAAACACAAAAGTATATTGATACACAAAAAGAGAAAGAAAAAAAAACAGAAAGGACGAAAAATTAGGTGAGAAGACAAACAATTGAGGTGCTGCCGTTTTTTCAAGGACTGTGCGCTGTGCCGTTTTGTAATTTTATATACCATTCATTTCTAGATTACCTGAGGAACCGAAACTGCAAGCAATCAGAGGAAAATGAATGTTTGGGTGTTGTATAATAAAAAGAAAACGTGCACGCCCTTCCCTTGTATTTGTTCTTTTTTTTTTTCCCTTTGTTCGCACTTTTTTTTTAATTGTTCTCTTTTCGTTTTCTGCTTTTTTTTGTTATGTGCGTGCGTTACCTTTTTTTTCTTTTTTTTTGCTTTCTACTCTTGTTGCGTCTTCATACCTTGATAAGAGAGAGAAAATGAAAAACTCCTGACTGCTGCTAGCGAAAAGAAGAAAAAATCCAAGCAGGAGAAGAACAGCAGCAACAAACAAACAAACAAACAAAATAAGCAGATGTTAAAAGAGAAAGAAAAAAAAACGAAAGACTCAGTGGAAAAACAAAAACAAATGAGAAGTCGCCAATAAAAAAAAGCAAAGCTACGCTCGTTTACCTTCGTTAGCCCGTGCGGAAACATTTTTTTTTTTTTTTGTTGTCCCATTTTCCCCCTCTCTCTCTCTTGACATTTACGTGTTTTTAGCTTTCTTCTTCTCATGTGACTGTACTGACGTTTCCTAAAAGAGGGGGAAAAATGAAAAACAAAAACAAGAAGAATGAAGAAAAAAAGGAGGTGGTGAGAAAAAATCCAAAAAAAAAAAAACACAAAACAAAACAGAATAGCACAAAAAGCAATCAAACAATGAATTTGAATCCGAAAAGTGTTTATAAGAAAAAAAAACAAAATGACAAAAAAAAATATTTGCATTTATAAGAAGAAGAAAGGAAAACATATATAAAAAAATAAACAATAAAAAACGGGTGGAAGGACGTTTATTAGAAAAAAAAAGGGAAGAGAGAGAATAGGAGAGAGAACACAAATACGGGGATCTTTTCCAACATTTAGAATCAAAAAAGACAAGAAAAAAAAACCCGATCATCATGTTAAACTCAGAAGAGATTGCTTGTCACCAAAAAAAGGAAGACGTACAAGACTTGTCTGAGGAAAAAAAACCCTTTGCCTTTCTCTTCGCTCTATCATTTTATTATTCTTCTTTTTCATCCTCCCAACTACGGTTGAGAGAAAAAAGGGGAAACGCACTGTTTGATCGTGCGCCACCACACACAAAAGAGGGGCGAAGAAGAATAAAAAAAAAGTGGAGGAAAGAATGTTCAAAAATAACCGTAAAGTAGGGATTTTTTTTTTAAATTGGGAAGGAAAAGAGAGAGAGAGAGAGAGAAGAAAAAAGTGAAGAGGAAGAAGAAAAAAGGGAAAGAAAGAAAATTGTGTTTATTCTTAGCTTTCCCCAACGAATCTCCTCCTCTGTAGCTTTTTATTCTCCTTTCTCCTTCGCCAACGTTTTTTTTTTTAAAACCTTCATGCCGTGCGAGAGGTACGGGGAAAAAACTCTTGTCTAATTATTTTCCATTTTTAACCGTTTGTGTCTCTTTATAGTAAAAACAAAAAAAAAAAACAACAAAAACAAAACTCAAAAATGATACTAGTTCAGTTTATATATATACGCTTTTTATAACAAAATGACAAGGATTATGGTAATCGCAGCAGTATGAGAAAAAAAAAAACAATGAGACAGAGAGAACCCCATTTTTAGTTTTTTTTTCTTTCACATCGTCATCATCATTAATATGCTGACTTCACTTTGTTTACCTCTTCTCTGAAAAAAGGATGAATGGAAATGGGTGGGTGAGAAAAAAAAGGAAAAGAAGAATAAGAAGAAGGAAAAAGAAAACAATGAAAACAGTGGAGGGAGAGAGAAAAAAAGAAAGAAATACCTCATTCTTTTTGTTTCCCCCCTCAGCTGATCTCAACATGTTTCCCTTTTCCTCTCTTCTTTCCGCCCTTTTTTTTTTCTCTGCGTACTTCTCTTCTCTTCTTACGTTGAGTTTTATTTTTTCCCGTTTTGACAGTTCAAGTGATGTTTTTCACTTCGTTTTTTTCCTTATTTTAAAAAACTGTTCTCAATCTAACTGCCTTAATTGACTACTGATAAAAAAAATAACAGAGTCGTGATAGAGATTTTCATCTTCGCATTTTTTGCAGTAATTTCAATCTTTGCCGTTCACTCATTCAAATAAATAAATAAATGCATGTAAATAAAGAAAAAAAAGAACCCGTTGCGCCATTTAACTTCAAAAAAATAGTAATAATAATAATAGCAATCATAGTAAAAAGCAAAGGTACTGATTATATTGGAAGAAAAGTAAAGAAAAAATAGCCCATTTCGACAACAACGTATGTTAACTAGTTTTGACTGGTAATATTCGTACGTGCGTGTGCGTGTTTGTTTATTATAACACTATTTTTTAAAAAGTAGAAATATCAAATGTTTGCCGTTCTTTTTTTTAAATTTATATTCTTACCGTTCGAAGGTGATCGTTATGAAGATAAAAGAGGTGGAAAAATGTATTTTTTTTTTCGTTTACTCAAGGCTCCATCACCATAATGTTAGCCGCCGCCACATTATTGTTATTAAAGTGCGCGTTAGACGCACTGTGGCTGAGGGCGTTGGGAATGAGAGAATGCTTCCCGCCGGCGGCATTATTATTATTATTATTGTTATAGTTGTAGTTGTACGAAAAGTCCCCGTTATTATTATTATTATTATTATTGTAGTAGTTGTAGGCGGCGTCCGTGCCGTCCGCGAGCGCCGTCGCCGCCAGACACGTCGTCTCGCTGTCGGCCGGGAAGAACTCTCCGCCGTTATTATTATTATTATTATAATTATAGTAAGAGGAAGTGTTGTTGTTGTCGCTCTGATGCGCCTCGTCGTAAAGGTAGTTATTCTCCTCCGACGGAATCTTCACCTCCGCGTAGCTAACATTAATATTATTGTTATTATTATTATTATACGAGTGGTTGTTAATGTTGATATTGTCCACACCGCCGCCAACTGACACCGTGACGGCGGAGAGGGAGTACGGGTTATGCACAAAGCGCCGGCGCGGCTGCGGGGCCATCGCCGGGGCCTCCCCGAACATATTATTATTGTTGTTGTTGTTATTATCATCATTGTTGAAGGCCTGGTAGTAGAAGCCACCGCAGCCGCCGTAGTTGTAGTTGTTGTACGTATTGGTATCGTTATTCCCGTAGTAATTGTTATTATTGTTACCAGGGTAAAAACCATAACCGTTATTATTATTATTATTATTATTGTTGTTATTGTCGTTCTGATCATGGTCGTTGTCGCCGTCGTTATCGCTGTCATTGCCATTATTATTATTATTAGCGGCGGCGGCGAGTTTCATCATCTTCTGGCGGTTCTTAGCGTCGCGCTTGCGCTCGAACTCGGCGGCCTTGAACTGCTTGATGGCCTCCTCCGATAAAAGTCCGTCGGCGACGTTCATCTCGTAGGTGCGCAGCTCGTCCTCTCCGTGGGCGAACATGCAGCGGCGCTCGTACGGGCACTTTTTGAGCTGCTTCAGCAGGCGCTTCTTCTCCTTCTTGCGCTCCGCCGCCTCCGCCAGCGCCGCCTCCTCCGTCATATTGTTCTTGTTGTTATCGGAGGGAAGCTCGTTGCTGGTGGTCGGGAGGAAGGCGTTGTCGTTGCCGCTGCTGTTGTTGTTGTAGGCCGAGAGAATTTCGTGGAGGCTCTCCTTGTAGGCGACGTAGTTTTTGCACAGTTTCGTGCGGAAGCGCTCAGCAAGAATGTTGCGGCCGCCGTTGCTGCTGCCGCTGCCGTGGTGATTATGATTATGATTGTGGTGATTATGATTATGATTATGATTATGGTTGTTGTTGTTGCTGCAGCCACTGACATGGTACATGGCGATGGAGTTGTTGGAGGGCGTGGCGCCGCCGCCGCTGCTGTTGCTGTGGTGGCAGTCCATCGGCGGCTGCGCAAAGGCAATGGCGTTGCTGGGAAAGTTCATGTTGTTATTGTTATTATGGATGTTAAAGTTAAAGTTGTTGTTGAACAGGGCAACTTCAGGGGCGTTGTAAAGGCTCATTTTTTTACTTTACTTTTTTTTTTTTGAAGTGATGGGTTGGTGAGTGTAAGGGCTACTATGCAAATATATCTGTATTTATTTGAGTGAAAAACGGGGAAGAGCAAAATATGGGAGCAAAGAATGGGGGAAAGAAAGTACTGAAAAATGGAAGATAGAAAGGGTGTTGGGGAAAGAAGAGAACAATAAATTTTAAAAAAAGTCGCGTGGAATGAGGAGGAAAAAAAAGAAAGTGAAAAAACAACAAAAAAGGAGCTGTGAAGGGAGGAGAAAAAAAAAGAAAACAAGGTGTGAAAGAGAAAGAGTTAGAGTGAGAAGATTTGTAGATATATATATACGAAAATACGTATCTACGAAGATGGAAAGAAAGTGAGGGTGATGTTGATGAAGGAAAAAAAGAAGGGTAGGGGTTTGTTAAATAAGCTAGAGAACTCTACAAATATATTGATATTATATATGTGAATCGCGGGGAGAGAGGAAAGGGGGGGAAGAAAAGGGGTGCGAGAGAGAGAGAGACACTTCATTGGAGGAGGAGAACAGCAGCGACAACAACAACAGAAATAATAGTATAATAAAGTCAATCCCAAGTGGAGGAAGACAAAATAGAGACATGCATACGCCCATATTATGAAATGCATTGGACTTGATGCTGTGACCCGAGTGATGAGGTCATGACGGTAGGGCCCCATACGGTGCTGTACACATGTCAAATCTGATATATACATATATACTTACCATCGCAACCACAGCTGCTGAGATAATGTGGCTGTGCCATACACAAGGGGGCCGACGTTATCAGTAAACCACGGATAGTTTCCTTTTTGTTTTCTCGCAAAGTTTTACTTGTTTGTTTGTTTGCAATATGCGACTTCGTAAAGACAGCGCGAGGAATCGTCTGAGACAGAAATAATGATCGTAAGATCAAGACGAGAAAAAAAAAAGAAGAAATTTATGATGGCAACGCACAAAAGGAAAGAAAGAAAGAAACAAAGAAAGAAAAATACGAACAACTACATGGGAGAAATAGAGAAGAGAGAAAGAAAGAGTAAACGTGGAGTTTAGGGTAAGATATGTATTATGCTTGCACATTCTTGTTTCTTCTTCGTTGTTCAATACTGCGCTTCTTCTATCCTATATTTCGATGTAGGTTCATTATTTATTTTTCTCTTTGACTCTTTGTTTTTTGTTTTTCGACTCGACCACTTCCATCACTTCTCACTTTTCTCTCTTTTTTGTTTTCTTTTTCTTACATTCTTACGCTCCTATTTCTTACCGTTTAATATTCCCCATATTGCGGTTGAAAGTGTCTTGTTGTCGCTGTTACGAGTGTCTGGGCGAGAGATCAACAGCGATGAAGTGAGGGAGAGGGAGAGAGAGAAAGGGAGAGAGAACAAATAAAGAGAATGATTCTTATAGATACTTGTATATAAATAGATAGATAAATAGATGTGTGTCGAAAGCCATGTGCGTGGGGAGGGAGTCACAGCGCGTACAGAAAGGAAGAATGCGGACAGAGATTTTGAGATGCGGCAGCGATATATATCTGAGAGAATAAGAATGCAAGGGGGAAAAGAATGAAAGAAATAAAAAAGGGGAAAACACCAGAAGAGAGCCGCAGTGGCTCTCCCTCGTCTTCTTGGCTTCAGCTTTCTTTCCTTTTCTTTCCCTTTTTTCTTTCCTCATCATTCTCTTTCTGGATTAATCCAGTGTTTTCTATGTGTTACCTATCTCTTTTTCTTTATTTTTCCTTTTTCCCCAACGTATCCTTTCACTCTATCCGCCGTGCGGCTCCTCTTCACGTTATTATTATTATTATTATTGTTTATTCTATCGGTGCAATTATTTAGCTTTCTGGAAGTAGTCTTCCCTTCCCCCTTCTTGTTGCGAAATGTGCGACATTAGGCTTTTTGTTTTCCTTTTTCTTTATAAACGAGCTGGCCTCAAAACAACAGTTGCAACAAAAAGCGGGAGAAAACGTGGAATATTTGTTGTTGTGCCAGCAGCAAAACGTTACATTGATTGGAGAGGGGGAAGAAAGAAATAAAAGAGTAATGAGAAAAGGAAAACAGAGCCAAATAATCACCACATCCACCTTGTAAAAAGAAGGAGGAGAAAAAAAAGGAAAAGAAGAGTAGTAGTGAAGAAGCAAAAAAGCGGATATGACACGGAAACAGAATGACTCGTGACGACACAACTAGGAACGTAAAGCACGAAAAACAAAAGTGATGGTGCAATAAATGAGAGAGAAACAGTAAAAAAGTGAGCGCACAATCTCTAGTTGGCGTTGCCATTGTCATTGTTATTGTTATTATTGTCACCACCGCCGCCGTTGTTATTGTTGTTGTTGTTACCGCCACCCGCGTTATTATTATTATTATTATTGTTATTGTTGTTGTTGGCGGCGGCGCGGCTGGGGTCCTGCTCCTGCTCCTGCAGCGACTCATGAATGCGGCGCAGGGTCCAGTCAAAGACGTAGTCAACGTGGAACCCTTCCAGCACAAACAGCTCGCGGAACAGGCGCTTCAGATAGCTGTAGTCGGGCTTGTCCTCGAAGCGGAGGCCGCGGACGTAGTTCATGTACGCGGCGAACTCGGAGGGGAAGCCGCGGCAGAGGGACTCGACAGGGGTCGACTGCTTGCGCTCCGAGATGCGGTTGTACTTCTCCTGCTTGGTGTGGGCCTTGAGGCCCTGCCACGGCAAGCGAGCCGCGCAAGAAGTACATCAGGATGTTACCCAATGCCCTCCATATCGTCGCGGCGCGACTGCTCGATGCCGAGGTGGGTGTTGATGCTGCAGTAGCGCGCGGTGCCGGTGAGCGACTTGCCCTCCTTGTACGGGATGTGCTGGTGGGTGCGCGGGTCGCGGTACTTCTTGGCGAGCCCAAAGTCGATGATGTACACGTGGTGCCCCTTGCGGCCGGTGCCCATGAGGAAGTTGTCGGGTTTGATGTCGCGGTGCAGGATGCTCTTGGAGTGCACAAACTCGATGCGGCTGATCATCTGGTCGGCGAGCATCAGCGTCGTCTTGAGCGAGAGCTTGCGGCCGCAGAAGGAGAAGAGGTCCTCCAGCGAAGGGCCCAGCAGCTCGATGACCATCACGTTGAACTCCCCCTCGATGCCGTGGTACATGACCTGCGGGATGCCGACGGCCATGCCGCCCGAGTTGAGCACGCGGTAGTAGCGACTCTCGTAGGTGAGCTGCGGGTGCCGCGTCTTGACCTGCTCCAGCTTGATGGCCACCGGCTCGCCGGTCTGGATGTTGGTGCCGCGAAAGATCTCGCCAAAACTGCCGCTGCCGATCTTCTGGCCGATGCGGTAGCGGTTACCGACGCGAAGCTCCACGTTCATCTTGGATAGAGTGTGTTTTTTTTTTTTTATAGAGTTAGTGTATATAGAAAAAAAAGAGTCGTAGTAGTACTAGTCGCTGCTATGACTGCTATGTATGGAAACTTACGAGAGAGGAATTTCCTTTTCCTTTCTTCTAGCTTCTTATTTTTTTTTTCTTTTTATATTATAAGCTTTCAGTCGCTGTTGAGTAAAAATTGAGTATTATGCTCCAATTTTTGCTGTTGCCGGCTCTTGCTTGTTTTCTGCGGGTGAGGAAAGGCGTGAGTATACGTATATTCAGGTTGAGGGGATGATGACAGAAAGGGAGAAAGGGAGGGAGAGAGAGGGAGTGCGAGGAATTGGGCAGGAACGCGTGCGTCTGTGTGCGCCTGTTGTCACCATTAGAACAGGACAGGGCGCCTCGCGTGTGCAAAGGAACAACGTGACTTACATATGTACACTCACTGTCCTTTGGTAGGAACACTAAAGTCCCGCAACTTACAGAGGCCAAGTACGCCTATTTTGTACCGTAACAAGAATGAGTGAAGGCTTTTTTCTGCTATAGGAGTCGAGACGGTAAGCAACATGAGAAGACCGTGAAGAAGGAAAAAAAGAAAAAAGAAAAGAGCATGATAAGGACGAGGGACAAGCAAGCAAGAAATAAGAGAGAGGAAAACATAGCTAGTAATAGCAATTTTGACGTTACAATGCGATAAGCGGTAAGAGGTAGGAAAAATGGGAGAGGAGGGGAGAGTAAGGAAATGACTCCATACCCCTCCGACAGCCTCCCCCCTACCCCCCCCCCCCTACCTCCCCATCACAGCTCCTGTTGCTGCTGCAGCTGCTGCTGGTGCTGCTCCCGCGCGCGGCGCACGACAGCCGCGTGGAGGCCGCGCGCGCGCCAGTCGTAGACGCAGCCGCCGGCGCCGTAGCACTCGCGCTCGTAGGCGCGCCGCAGCAGCCGCCGGCAGTAGCCGTAGTCGGGCCGCTCCTCAAAGTCGAGGCCGCGCGTGTAGTGGATGTAGGCGGCCAGCTCCGGCGGCAGCCCCGCGCAGAGCTCCGCGACCGGCGTCGCCATCTTGGTCTCGCCGATGATGTGGTAGCGCTGGTTGAGGTTGTCCGCCGGCAGGCCCTGCCACGGCACCGCGGGCGCTACTGCCAGCATCAACACC
>JAQOSZ010000163.1:0-11064 GCA_030347455.1 Kentomonas sorsogonicus | reverse complement strand
GTCGCTGTTCCCCCTGCCGTGCAGACGGAAACAACAATAACAACAATAACAATGCGATGAGTATGCTGCAGGGGCAGTCGGCGGCGCGGCGGCCGGTGGACTTGCTGGACCAACTCCTGCGCTCCTCAACGACACTCGTCAGCCTCAAACTGCGCGACGTGAAGTTAACGTCCGCGGGTGCCGTGTGTTTGCTGGAGGCGCTACAGCAGGGCGACAGCAGCAGCAACAACAACAAAAACAGCAAAAACTCTTCTGCTGCCGCTGGTAGTGGTGGTGGTGGTGGCAACAACAACAATAAGAATGCCTCCGGGAGCGTCCTTGAGGTGCTCGACTTGAGTTATAATCACCTCAACTCGTCTGTCGCGGAGTGCGCGGGGCGGCTGCTAGCGGCCCGCAGCTCCCTGCAGTGCCAGTCCGCCCTGCACACGCTGGTGCTCAGCGGAAACGACGTCTTTGACACCATCGCCTCGCGGCCCCCAAACGACTACGGGGTGCGCGATAAAATGGAGCGGCAGCGGCAGCTGCAGGAGTACTATGAAAGTGTCTTTGCGGAGCGCGCGCAGCAGAGTGTGAGAAGCATCCAGGCAAACGAGCAGCAGCGGAGGAAGAGCAAGAAAAAGAGCACCACCACTACCACTACTAGCAGCAACAACAAGAACAATGGTGGTGGAGAGTTCGCCTCGTCGTCGCCTCCCACCTTCGGCCGCCCGGGGGAAAATGCGAAGCAGGGTCACAATGGCAATAATGGTGGTGTGGCGGCGGCGTCCGCGAATGGTACCGGCGATGTCAGCCGTATTAAGAAGAACTTCCCACAGTTGGCGCAAAGTGGGAACGCAGACGGCGCGGCGGCAACATCATCATCTTCGGCTGCCGCCGCAAACGGTGGTGGTGACGGCAACAACGACCTGATGCTCACCGAAGACGGGGAACCGATGGATGATAACAACAATAACGATAATAACGAGGATGAGGGCGGCGAGGTGAAGGATCCCTTTTCCGCCTCCCAGCGTCAGGACTTTTACCCCGGCGGCACCGGCGACGGCTGGGGCTTCGACAACAGCAATCCCAACAACAATCCAAACAGCAACACGCTGGGCGCTGCCGGCGGGGGCTCCTCTTCGTCGTACTCGTACTACCCCCCGGCGCAGGGCCCGCCGCCGCCGCTGCTTCTGACAGCGCTCGCGCATGATAAAGTGCTACGCTCGCTGAGCCTCGACGCGTGCGGCGTCACCGACGCGGTGCTCGTCCACCTGTGCCGCTCGCTCGCGACCAACCAAGGCCTGACGGAGCTCTCGCTCAAGGGGAACATGATTGGGAGCGGCGGCGCGGTGGAGCTTGGCCGCGCGCTGTGTCGCCACGCGGGGCTGCGGCGCCTGCACCTCGCCTCTAACGCGCTCGGTGACGAGGGGACGTGTGCGCTGGCGGCGCTGCTGGAGGACGGCGGCTCCGCCTCCTCCCTCGAGTGGCTCGACCTGCGGCGCGTGCGGCTGGGTGACCGCGGCCTGATTGCCCTTGGCGTCGCGCTGCGGCAGAACACCTCTCTCCGCGCGCTCTTCTTGTCGGACAACCACTTCACCAACAACGGCGGCGAGAGCTTCGCTGCGCTGGTGGAGAAGAACGAGGGCCTGATCGACTGCCGGCTCGGCGCCACCAGCGTCCCGCATCACGTGCGGCTGCGGCTGCAGCGCGCCACCGACGCCAACGCGAATAAACTGAAAAACACCGAGGCGCGGGAGCTGCGCCGGGAGCTGGTGCGGCTGCAGTACCAAAAGTACAAGCTGGACGAGGCCAAGACGCTGCAGGCGGCGACGCAGGACAAGCACGCCGACACTAAGCGCGCCGCCGAGAACTTTGACTTGCAGTTCAAGCAGGACCAGAGCGACAGCAGCAAGAAGATCCGCGAGGCGACGGAGCAGATTGAGAACTACACGTCGCAGGAGCAAAAGTACCGGCAGCAGGCGGAGAAGCTGCAGGCGGACCTGGTAAAGGCGCGCGCGCAGTTTGAGGAGGACATGGAGGTCGCGGCGGAGCGCCTGCGAGTGGAGTCGGCGGCGCGCGCGAAAGTCGAGGAGGAGTACAACCAGGTCGAGGCCCACTTCAACGACCTCAAGAACAACGCGCAGGGCCGCGAGGCGGCGCGGCGGGAGGAGCTGGCGGCCCTCAAGAAGGACAAGGAGGAGTGGGCCGCGCAGCGCCGCGACTACAAGACTAAGATGGACGAAATGAAGGAAGAGCTGGCGGCGCTGGAGGAGCGCTTCGCTGCCGCCGGTCTCGGGGGTGGTGGCGGCGGAAAGGGCAACCGCTCCCGCTCCGCGAGTGTGGCGAGCAACAGAAGCAACAAGAGTGCCAAGAGCGGCGGGAGCGACAAGAAGAGAAAGTCGACCGCGTCCTCCGGCGCGGCGGCTAAGAGCAAACGCAAGAAGAGCACCAAGTGAGGGAGTTGAAGAATTTTTGCGTGTGTTGAGCGCGGAGGGAACAAAAAAACAAAACATAAACGAATGCAGCAAGACAAAAAAGAAAAGGAGAAAAGAAGAGGGAAAGAAGGGAGAGACAGGGTGGGGAGAGAGAGAGAGAAAAGAGTCTTTTTCTTTTTCTTTCTCTTCTCTCATGAATGATGTGTGCTATTCTTATTCCCTTTCCTCCCATCCTCTTTTCATCTTTTTATTCTTGTCTCATCTCCTCCGCACTCTTTTTTTTTGCCCTTTTGTTCTCTTCGTTGTTCTTTTTCTCTCGTCTCTTTCTATTCTCTTTGCTTCTTTCTGCTTCCTTCTGCTTAGTTTCTCTTCCTTACCCTTGCTGTGGAGAGTGCGTTATGGTCTTTCACGTCTTTTAATATTATTTTCCAATCATTTCTTCTCCTGGTTGTCTCATGTACCTAACAATAACAACAACAACTACCACCACTTTTGCTTCGTGCTTACAAAAAAAAAAGACTTTTCTTTTATTATTATTATTTCTTACTGTTCTCCTCAAATGTAAAACAACAAGGCTCAATGCGAAAAGCAGTAACAGCCAAGAGTATGTTAGCGTATCACAAAATAGGACTATTTCTATCCTATTTTATTCAACATGCCCCAAACCACTGTACTTTCGCATACATACGTCCATATATATATACATATAAAAATCTGTACACAAATGTAATTCAAACACGCTACCGAACCTCTCTCCCCTCTAAAGAAAGAAAGAAATGCGGCTGAGAATATTTCCGCTCGCGTTGCTATTGTTATCATCTTTCTTCTTACTCTTATTCATGTACCTTAGTGCGGCTTTAAGCCACAATATTTTTCTCTTCTTTTCCTTTTTATCCTCTCGTTCTGTTTATATTCTTGAGATGTAAAGTAAAAAAGCAAACAAATAATAATAAAAAGAACAGTGTAAAAGCCTTTGTTGTTTCACACTTTTCTTCCCCCTACCCTGTGAAAATGCGTGGTTGTGTGCGTTTTGCGAAGTGATGTGTTTTTGACTTTTGATGGGATGAAAAAGTAGGGAAAATACGAAAAGGAAGAAGTAGCGAGCTCATTTTTATCTCGCTTTTGTTTTTCCTTCTCCCTTTCATCTTACTTGAGGGCATTTTTTTTATTTTGTCCACCCACTTCCAACGTCGAAAAGTGCTACTTCTTTTTTTCTCCCATGACCTTTTCTTTCCGCCTTTTCCTGCCTGACCCAACAACACCTCTTCACTCTTCTTTCCCCTCCTCCCCTCACTCCAAAAACAACAACAACAACAAAACAATCAACTCCAAAAACCCGACACAGAATCTTACCGCTCTCTCTATCCACAGCGATAACAACAACAAACGATTCTAGTCCATCTCCTATTCCTCTTCCATACTCTTAAACACATATATATTTATATATATAAATAACCCCTCCCTCGCACGCACGCCATGCCCAAGATTGACCTGAGCTCCGACGGCATTTCTCTCAAGGCGAGCAGCCACAAGGAGTACCACGTCATTTATGTCGCCCAGCACGCCGACAAGAACGTGCAGCGCGCGCACGTGATTGGGACGCTGGTGGGCGTGGTCGGCACCATCGCGGGGCTCGCGCGCGCGGACCCGATCGCGGCGGCGGGCGCGGCGGCTATCGGCGCGGCCATCGCGTGGGTCTCGGATATTGCCATTGCGAAGCTGAAGGTCCCCGCCTTCTTCAAGAACCCCCCGTATGCGCTGCTCTCGAACTTTAAGCTGGTGAATGAGGCGCTGCGTGACCCCAAGGCGCTGTTTAAGAACTAAAACAACAACAGCAAAAAAACAACAAAAAAACAAACAAACAAGCGAATGGAAGAAAGAAAGGATGGAAATAAGAAAGAAAGCAACAAGAAAATAAACATGGGAGAGACAGGGGAGGGGAGGAAGAGAGAACATATTTATATGTGATGGGAAAGGCAACAATAGGGATCAACAGCAACAATAAACGACAACAACAGCAAAAAAAGGATCAGGAAAACTTAACAAGAGCATTCAAAATTAAAAAAAAAAGAAAGAATATGATAGGAGGAGTATCGATTCTTTCAGTTTTTATTAGTGCTTTTCTTTTCCGCTACCCCTTTTCCCGTTTATTTTTTCCCGCTCTCATTGTGCCTGTTATTACTACTATGACTATTAGTATTATTAACAGCAACCCCCCCCTCAGTCTCTCTCTCTCTCTTTTTCTTTCCTTTCCTTTCCCTTTCCTCCCTCTTACGTTTTTACTGTATGTTTCATTTTTATCTTCTTCTAGTGTTGACCTCGTTTCTTATTTCTTCGTCCTCTTTTTATATTTCTTTTTCATTTCTTATTTCACTCATATCTTATGCCGATTGTCTTTTCTTTTTGCTTTTGTCGTTACCTTTTTTTTTCTCTTCTTCTTTTCTTTCCTATCTTTCCAGTTTCCTGATGGATTTCCCAACTTCACTCTCACACAATTTCTGCTGTGCTTACTACAATCTCTATATCTCTTTACTTTTTACTTTTTTTTTTCTCACTTCTCTTCTCTTCTCTTCTTGTTCTGCAGTATTTTCAACATTGGAAAGACACGCACACAAAAAGAAATATGCAAAATCTCTCTCTTTCTCCTTTTCTCGTCTCTTCTTCTTAGAGACAGAGAGACAGAGAGATAGAGAGAGAGAGAGAGAGAGAAAAAGAAAAAAAGAAAAACTAAAGAGGGAACATATAATTATGTTGGGAAAAGACAATTGAAAAGGAAAAAAAAAAGGGGAAAAAAGATCCAGAATAAAGCAAAATCAACTAAATAAGAAATCAAACAGACTGAAATGGGGGAAAAAAGAAGAAGTAATAATCATTCATAGTAGAGAGGCACACATTTTTGAAGAAGAAAAGGATCAAGAACAAGACTTGGAAACAGTAAAGATAAATTTCCCCCCTCTCTTCTTTTCATTCTAATGGTGTAGCTGTTATATTCAACATCATTTCTCTATTTTTTCTTTTCTTTTCTTCTATATATATACATTACTTATTTTTCAAAACAGTTATTCTTCTTTTATACAACAACAACAATAACAAAAAATATTATATGAAAAATATTTTTGTTTTGCTTTTTGTTTTGCTTACGCTTCGTTTACTCTCTTCTTTCATCCTTGTTTTGAATCTTTTCATTCGAAAATGCACACAGAAACACTTTCATATATATATTAATATCATATGCATGCATTTAATACTATATGAAACTCTGTGGCGCAAAAAGAAGAAGAAAAGACGAATTAAAGAATCACGACAAGAAGGAGATACAAATAAAAGTAGCAATTGAACAAAAAGAAACCTAAGATGAATGAATTGAAAAACGAAAAATGTGGAAGCAAAATAAAAAAAGCAAAAAAAAAAAACACCCACCACAATAAAAAAGAAGTATCATTCTTGTTTCTCATTTTATTCCCACACACTCCGCACACACGAATGAAAAAAAAAATTGAAACAAAAAACATCAAAAAAAAAATAAGAAAGTGTAAAAAGAATCATATATTCATTATATTATTAGCAAATCGTGTCAATGCTTTATTATTATTATTATTATTTTTTCTCTCTCTCGCAGTTGGTTATATATATATACATATGTATTTCTACGGTCTCTTACTTCATCTCTCCGTAGTGAAGATTGAGAAGGAAAAGGAAGTAATAATAAAAAAAAATTTTCTGTGTCAATACATAACTAAAACAAAAATATGTGTTTGGCGTACACCCTATGGTTATTAATTCCTTCCTTTCCGTCTCTCCCCTTCTCTTTTCTTGTCTCAGGTTTCTATTCAGTAAAGTAGATTGTGAATGTTTTCCATTTCACTTCGTTTAACCCTTCAGGAGAAGAGGAGGAGGGGAGGGGGGAAGCAGAGGTAACATATGTCCTGTCTGTGTTTCAACTTGATGTACTCTTAAAAAAAAATCTAAAATAAATGATGTATTAAGAGTTGAATGCACTCTCTTATTATTCATGACAATTCCTCTCCTTTACCTTATCTACTGCTCCTTAACTGTACTGTACTTTTCAACAAAACTTTACCTTCTTCTCTTTTCAACATATTTATAATGTAGTATTATCCCCCCTTTTCTAGTAACTTGTTTTTTCATTGAAAAGGGCAAGTCATACTCAGGAAGAACATCAAATAACCTGAAAACAAGGAAAGCAAAGTGGAGAGAGGAAGCAAAACAAAAACAATAAAAAAAATCTGCACGTTTAGTAGTTTGGGATTCACACTTCGTTTTATTCATAGCTATAGAAGTAAGAGCAAATACGCAAGTAATTAAGTATATAAGTACATATAGACACACAAACGCGCACACACACACACACACGCGCAAAGGGATTAGTCCAAAACGTGTGTGTCTGTGTTATACATAGAAAACATTTCACATTCAACATATAGAAAATCACTCACAAAGAAAAAAGAAACAATCACGCAATAATCAGCTAGTTAAACTCTCTTTTATCAGTTAGTCTTCTATTTTCTACTGCATACTAACTATCTATTATTATTATTTCATAGAACTTCATAGACAAATAGACATAATCGCTAGTACATATATAGAAAAACTATATAATAGCCATTTTTAATTGAAAAAAAATCACCCCCCTTTCACCCTCCCCCTTTCCCCTCTCCCTACAAGAAACCATGTCATACGATTTGTCTGGTAACAGTTCTGACAACGACTACGAAGAGGATAATAATACTAATAATATTAACACTTTTGGCACTGTAACAGCTGTGCGGCGGCTGGAAACGGATGAAATTAATAATAATAATAATAATAATAATAATAATAATAATAATGTAAATAATAGTATCCAGTATGAAGATAATTACACGACAAGGCCCTTTGCATCTATCACGGATGCTCTTCGTTTTTCTTTTTCCTCCTCATATCTGAATAGTAACAATAATAATAATAATAAAAGTAATTATAGTAGTTGTATTGCCTCCCCAGACAGGATTGTGGTAATGCCTCGCAAGTACATAAGAGGCACTATACAAGAACATTTGACTTGCCATTTAAATAATAACGATAATAATAGTAATAATAATAATAGTAATATCGCGAGTGAATTTCTAGACGGAAAGTTTCTGTTCCTCCCACACCCACGGCACCGCCGGCGGCAGCTCTTTTTCTTCCACTATAATGACAATAATAATATTAATAATAATAATAATAATAATAACGTCAAAACAAGCCCCCCGTTTGACTTGCTTGAGTGCCAGAGTCAAGAGCCGCTAGACGGCTACAGCCAATCGTTCTTTCTCACACTGCAGGGAATTCCTCTCTACAGTAGCGACCCTCTCATACATACTAATAATACGATTAAGAATAATAATAACAATAATGATAGTGATAATAATAGTGTTAATAGTATTATTAATAACAATAACAATATCAATAATAATACCATTAGTAATAATGATAATAAACCATTTGGTTATGTGCTTGGGAGTCACCCCACGCACCTTTTGCCTGGAGATAGACTGAACAACAACAACAATAATAATAATAATAGTACTAGTAAAACAAAATCTGAGGATCAGCCAAATCCTCTAAAAAACGATACCAAGCCTACGGACGGCAGCACCGACGTATTAATTGCGACTTTGTTTGACGCTAAATATTTACTGTCGGCGGAGCTCGCGCGCTTCTTCTGGAAATTCATTTTACCTAATTCTAATTCTAATAATAATAGTAGTAATAGTTTATCCCCTTCACCGCTGGCGGCGGTGCAGGCAGAGGTGGTGAGACTTTTAAAGGAATCGGAATCCTTTCATTCTTCTTCTAATGATGAGGACAATAATAATAATAAACTTAGTACTACTACTAATAATAACACCGATACTGGTACTAGTAAAAATAAGACTAATAGCGGCAACAGCAACAATAGTAATAATAATGACAATGATAGCGAACATAGCGAAAACGATAATAATACTGACAGTGAGAGTCGACGAAAAGATTTGAAAAATAAAAAAGCAAAACGCCAACAGTTGTCTCGGCTGTTATTTTCCATTAATGAGAATATTCCTCCACTAAATGGAGTGTACAAATTCTGTCATTGTGTTGATTTGTTTACGGGGCCGGAGGATATGTCTTTTACTAGTACTAGTAATAATAATAACAATAATAACAATGAAAATAATGATGATGGTGCTGATAACGATAACAATAATAATAATAGTAATAATAACAATGGTAACGAGAATAATAATTACGAAAATAATAATAATAATAATAATAATGACGGCAGTGATTTTGATAATTTCAGTGCCTTCACGTGTGGTGAAGATATTGACTATTTTAAATTAAGCGCCGATGCATTCTCTCCCAATAAAGAGGAAAGAAATGGAAATAAATCCAAGAATTATTCTTCTTCCTCTTCTCCCTCCCCTTTCCATAATAATAATAATACTACTAATAATAATAATAATCGTAATAATGCTACCAGTGATGATAATAATAATAACAAGCATTATAACAATAGTACTGTTAATAATAACAACAATGAGGGATTCTTTCAATCAGCAAAATATGGTTGGCTCTCGGTGGCTCGCCGAACGGAGATTGTTTTAGAAACTGAAAAACACAATAATAATAATAATGATAATAATAATCTAAAGAAGACGAGTTTACCTTTTGACACGGAGGAAAATGAAATTAGGATTATTTTCGAGTCTTTCTTTTGCCAATATGAAAATTTGAAATATTTTTGTAATGTTAAAGTCATTGGCGGTGGAGGCGGCAGCGACGAAGGCTCCGAACTAACAACAACAACAACAACATTTAGTGAAAAAGACTCTAATAATAATAACGATATTAAAAACAAAAACGTCGAGTATTATTATCAATTTAATCCCGTGAAAATGTTACTGTATTTCGCCCTCAAAGTATTAGAGATACAGCGAAGCAATGAAATGGCCGACCTCCTTCAACTTCCTGCCGATAATAATAATAATAATTTAAATAGTAATAATAATGATAATATTCCCCCTCTCCGTATGTGTGCGGAGGTGCTGAGTGAATACATTCCAGAGGCTGTTTTCCCAACTCTTGTCTCGTGCGTAACGGAATTTGCCAATTCTAATAATATTAATAATACTAATAGTAAAATTTCTTCTTCCTCCACTTCTGTAAATGGCCATAAACGAGCTCGTGATGAGCGAAATGATAGCGGAGGAAATATAACCAATAATAATAATAATGAAAGTGATATTATTGTTTTGGACGATCGATTGGGCTCGAATAATAATGAAAGTAATAATACTAATAATAATACCAATAGACCCACCTCCGCTGCTGTGAGACGACTGGAAAAAATGGGAAAACCAAAAAATACGCCAACACTTTTCGAGATGTTTGCTAAAAAGAAGGAAAAAGACACAGATAAGTAAAAATACACACGCCCATCTATCTATAACAGTATAAACAACACTAAATGGAAATAAAGTAGTGTATACATACACTCATTACTAATGTTGTATTTCCGAGTCGTGAGTCTTTTTTGTTTCACTTTTCACTTTTCACCTTTTCTTTTTCTTCTTTTCCTCCTCTCTTTTAATTGCTATTCAGTGTGCAAACTGCTATTCATACGAAAAGAAAAAAAAGAAACTAATTTTATCAGACCCCCCAAAAAAGTGAAAATGAATTATTATTAAATGAATATTCGCTATATTTGAAGAGGGAAATAGAGCGTCTTGAATCCATTTTCATCTTCATTTTTCATTTCTTGCATATTCTGTTATCAAAGTAATGCATGCCGTTTTCCTTCCCCCCCCCCCTCACTTGTGCCTCTAACCACTTTCTATTTATCTCTTTATCTTTTTATTCTCCACCCCCTATTCTTCTTCTCTTCCTCAAACACTACGCAACACCACACACAAAAAACCCAAACAACAACAACAACCCGCATAACATATCCATACCTCTAGAGTGTGCCTGTCAGGAAAAAAAAATATATTTCTAAAAGATATATATAAGAAAAGTAAATATAGACACAGACACGTATAGGAAAAAAAACAATATCAAGTACTAGTCGTATTATTATTATCATTATTATTATTATTATTATCATTATTATAATATTCATTATTGTTCATCATATATATTTTCCATTGTAGTATTTTTTCTTTTGTATTTTCAATTAGCGCTTCTTCAGTCCTCATATTTTTTTTTACCCATATTAGCTTAAAGTTATCTTTAAAAAAGGAAATAGTTTTTTATTCGCTACTTAGCACTATTCCGTTGTCTCTCTGCTGCTGTTTTCTTTTTATTTCTCTGAGAAGAAGGAAGGAAATATTCTAAACTTTAGTTCCTTACAGAAAAATTTTGCTTCGATAAAAGTGAAAAAAAGGAGAGTATTCAATTAAGAAACACACGATTATTAGACAGAACCTAATAACAGAAAAAAATTACCGAGAAGGAACTCCTCTTACAAGTCTATTTAAAAGAAAGGAACACGAACAAGAACAACAACAGAAGAGAAACGAACAAATAGAAAGTAAGAGGAAGCAACAACAACAACACCAAAAACAAAGACGCAAACAAAGAGAAGACAGCCACTCCATAAAAAGCAAAAAAAAAAAAGAACAACAAC
>JAQOSZ010000162.1:0-23431 GCA_030347455.1 Kentomonas sorsogonicus | reverse complement strand
GGTCGGAAAGTGCCTGTTTATCGGTTGGAAAGTGCCCGTTTATCGGTCGGAAAGTGCCCGTTTATCGGTCGGAAAGTGCCTGTTTATCGGTCGGAAAGTGCCCGTTTATCGGTCGGAAAGTGCCCGTTTATCGGTCGGAAGGTGCCCGTTTATCGGTCGAAAGTGCCCGTTTATCGGTCGGAAAGTGCCCGTTTATCGGTCGGAAGGTGCCTGTTTATCGGTCGGAAAGTGCCCGTTTATCGGTCGGAAAGTGCCTGTTTATCGGTCGGAAAGTGCCCGTTTATCGGTCGGAAAGTGCCCGTTTATCGGTCGGAAAGTGCCCGTTTATCGGTCGGAAAGTGCCCGTTTATCGGTCGGAAAGTGCCCGTTTATCGGTCGGAAAGTGCCCGTTTATCGGTCGGAAAGTGCCCGTTTATCGGTCGGAAGGTGCCCGTTTATCGGTCGGAAAGTGCCGGTTTTGGCCAAAATTCCCCTCCCACAGGAGTCGAACCCGTGTCTACTGTTCAGATGTACAGCCCCACTCAACCACTGAGCTAAGGCGCCGCCCCACGTATCCGCAACAACCACAGCACCCTCAAAGTTTCCAAACATCCCCCAACCTAACCCCTCCCCCTCTAACTGGCCTTCCTCCTCATCAAATTCGTTTCACCCCACCCGAACAGCACTCCCCTACCACCACCCCCCTCCCACCCCCCACCCCCCTCCCACATACACTCACCCCCGCCAACCCCTCAAACCCTAACCCTAACCCCCTCCAAACCCCTCTCAACATCCCCATCCACTCAATCTTGTCATACTGCTTTATCTTCATCTCCCCGCTAACGCTACACACGAGGTCCCTAAAGCTTCATACACGACACACACTCTTCACCCTAACCCAAGCACCCCCCCCCCACCTCCTACCCCCAACATCCACCCTCTCCAGTACCACCCATCAATCGTCTCCCCAACCACTCCCTCCGTCTCTATATACGAATACTCCCTAACTCTTCGGCTTCATGTGTCCCCTCTCCTTCCACACCTCTTCCCTAACCCTAACCCTAACCCCAACCCCCTCAACCCCCCACCCCTCCACCAAGTTGTGCAGGTGGTGTGTTGTTGTGTGGGTTTCTCTTCGGTTGCTCTAATCCTGGTGTATGTGTATGTGTGTGTGTGTGTCTGTGTCTGTATGTGAGTGTGTGGGTGGAGTTTCACACCCTTGATGGTGTGCCAGGTGGCAGGTTGCCGCCACTGGTGCTGCCAGTGGTGGTGGTGGTGGTGGTGGAGTGAGATAGGCGGAGTTCGCAGGTAGGAGAAGGGTCGCAGCACCATTCACACATACGTGCTCCAGGCCATCCGCACCAGATCCTTCGATGTGTTTGTTGGCCGCTGCACTTCCTCCAATGTGAGACCTCTCTCACCTCGTTTTTATTCTTCTCAAACACCTCATCTCCCTCACCTCCATCACCCCCCTCACCACCCTAACCCTAACCCTAACCTACCCAAGTACTCACATCACAACCGCTTGATGGTGTTCATCTCCCCGCTAACGCTGCACCCAGTCCCTAACGCTACACCCAGTCCCTAACGCTACATGCAGTGTGGGTGCTAGTGCTGCTGTATGCATCTCCAACACCCCTACCAACCACCCTAACCCTAACCCTAACCCTAACCCTAACCCTAACCCCCCGAACCCCCGTTCAAGTATCCGCATCACGCATTCCCACTCCAAACACACCACGTGGTGGGGATGCCGTGCCGACTGGGTGAGTGACGCTGGGGGGTGGACGTTCGAGATACAGCTGCGGTGCTTTCCGCCACAACACTCAAAACCACCACCACCACCAGTAGCACCATATGCAAGTAATGCACACCCAACTATTTTTCTTACCCTCCCAAACGCACCAGCACCCCGCCAGAGACAACCAGAGGGCCAGCGGGCACACCCCGAGAAAGTCCACCAGAAACAGGAATCGAACCCGCTACCCTCGTATAAAAGCGCAGGCAACAATAACAGCAGACCAATAGCCACTGGGCCACGCGGTCACGCAAGAACGTAGTTACCAGCAAAGACAGTAAACGCATGCTGCCTTCCTCTTCCCACCACAACCACAACCACCACCCTAACCCTAACCCTAACCCTAACCCTAACCCCCTAACCCACCCAACTTCTTCATGCCGCTTGATGAAGTTTATCTCCCCGCTAACGCTACACCCAGTCCCTAACCCTGCGTGTCATGAGTCACCACACACCGTACATGCACACACACCCCACCCTAACCCTAACCCTAACCCTAACCCTAATGACGTCATACGGTAGGTAGCTTCGCCTTACCGCACGCCTTGTGTGAAGGAGGAGGAAGAGGTGAGGAGGAGTAGAGCGTGTGAGTGGTTGATGCGGAGCGCGGGAGCGGCGAAGAGAGCATTACTAACCAACGGTGCTTGGCAAGACAGTCGCGTGAGTCAGCTGCGCGGGTTGTGTCGCGCGCGGACGTCAAAGGCGACGCGCACCGGTCGTTCGGCTTCAAAGCCGTCGTAGGCATTTTCGCTGTTGTAAGTTGGCAGTCGAGGCGCTAGTCCTCGGGAGAGACAAACACATGAAGGTACACAGGTGCGAGGGAGCTCTGATGGGAGAGCTCGCATCACGCAGTAGTAGTAGAGAACACATGAAAGTCACTCACGCAGAGAGGGAAACCGCAAAGAAAACCTCTCAGCACGAGGCACAGCACTCGGAAAAGAACAAATGAGCGTGTGGCGAGAAAAGGGAAGAAAAAAGGCCAAGCCGGGAAAAAGTGGAAAAGGTGTATGAGAGAGAGTGTGTGTGTGTATGAAAGAGAGAAGAGAAAGAAGCAAGGAAGACATTAAAGCCGAAAGGCGGCATGTTGGTCTCCTGGAGTGAGCATTCAGTTTGGCATGGTGTGGCCTGACAGACACGGCGGGTGAGGGAGAGCGGCGCACCAGGCGGTAGGGTACTCCGAAGGCAGGTTGGCGTCATGGCTCATCCTCGTGTGTGTAGCGCTAAAGCGGATGGCCTGCCCCTAACCCTAACCCTAACCCTAACCCTAACCCTAACCCTAACCCTAACCCTAACCCCCTAATGATGTTATAGTCGTGTGTGTGTGTGTGTGTGAGTAAGCTTGCTCCTATTGAATGAGTGGAATGAAGTGAGAGAGGGAGAAGGGAGTGAGAGAGGATAGCATAGTGAATGTAGTTCATGGTACGGAGCAAGAGCAGTAAGCAAATGGGTGTTGCGGCATGGCCCGGTCGCCCGCAGTCTCATCGCATGGAACATGCGTCAAGAGCCCTTCACGGGCAATACAACTCACATATCGTTGGTGCACGGGCGGATAGCACGGTTTGCGTACTACCCTGGTGTATCTTTGTGTTGTGGCGCGAGAGGTGTAGCGCCTCAGGTAGATTGTGAGTGTCGGCTACCAGTGAGAGGGAATGAGGAGAAGCTAACTCCATGAGATGCAGGGTCGCGGGCCCACGCGCTGCTCAGTACAAAGTTCTTGGTGCATCTGTACCCTTAGTGGCTCCCTGTGTCAGCCTGGATAAAAGAAGGTTAAGAGGTATGAAAACGGTAAACGCTCTAAACTAAGGAACGGTGTTTTCGCAGAGTGGGCAGTGGATGGAGCGGAGGAGCGGTAGCGCGATGTCGCCGCCGTCCCAGTCGTTCACCAGCGAGCCGCGTACGGTGCTCACTGCCTCGTCCCCGTAGAACTGCCGCGAGAGGGCGTCAGCCGGGTTCTGCGACCCTGTTACATAAAAGAAATATACTTGGACGCCGGCCTCGTAGAAGAGGTCGTGCGTGTATCGGAACAGGTCGTTGAGCGATCCGCCGCGGCCGATGCCACTGAACCCGTCGTTCTTGCGTTGCGCGAAAACGATGGCGAAGTGGTCAGTGACCAGCGCCACGCGCAGGCCGTTAGGCAGGCGGTCGCTCTCGTGCAGGGGACCGAAAGGTCAGGTGGGTGGCCTGCTACTGAAATGAAAGAGAGCGCCTGACTCTCCTTCACCACCAGGATGGTGGTTTCCCGCGGCAGACGGAAAGGATAAACAGCAGGTGTAACTATTGGATGGTTAGTTGGGAAGTGTGCCGGAGATGAGCGACCAGCTCCGCGTGTTTGCGTCTTGACTTGCGAAACGCAAAGACCCAACAAATGATCCTATGCCAAAACGGAGCACTCTTTCCCCAACACAACTTGTCTCCCCATTTTTGCCCTGCCTGTCCCCAAACAGCCCACGACGCGGGTGCCTGGCAACCGAGCACCCCCTGCCGAAGAGGCGCAACACAAACGCCCCACCACCAACACCACCACCCACCGACCGACCAGCGCACCGGCGAGCGGAAAAGGCACACAACCCTAGCCCAGCTCACAGCGTTGTCCAGCGCCGTTTCTTCTTTTATCTGCAGCACCGCTGGCAGAGCGAGTGTTATTGGTGCTGACGCGGTGCGAGTGCAAAACGAGGCAGTCGTTAAGTTACGAGGCGTTGCTGTCGATATTCAACTCAGCCGTTGCATCGCTTGGGAAGAATAAATGCACAGTGCGGTAAGCAGACTGTGTCACTCGTACTTCAGTCGCGTTGATGTTGGTGGAAGGTCCAACCTACCTTGAACCCGCGACGGCGACGACCAACCTCGTGGTTTCAGTTGAGGTCAACGGTCCCCCATGCTGTGAGAGTCGCGCCGCTGAAGAGGCCGCACGCCGCCGCCAGGTCGGGTAGGGCGATGGGTGTGTCGCAGTGCATTCGTCGCAGCAGTCGTGGTGGGTAAGGCAGAATGGCCCGCAAGGGTGTAGCCGATGGTGTGAACCACTTCGCGGCTGACGTTACGTCCCGTAGAAAGCGCAGCCATGTGTACTGTGTGGCCGTCAGTAGTGAGGAAGCCGAAAACAGCGGTCGCAGGTGAGACAGCAGCGGAACTTCGAAGAGCGACGCCGTGAGGTGAGTAATACCGCAGTACTCTTCGTGGGTGACTTGAAGTACTGCACAAGTGTGTTGTTCGCCTTCCTCCAGGACATCGCGTTGTACTGTTGGTCAGCGGCGGTATATGCTCTAGGGTACCCTGCCAAGCAAGATGCGCGTTGGCCCAGGGTGAGGCGGCATGTGTTGCGCTTGAGGATGACAAGGTTATGGATTTCTTCCCTCACAGTCAGGAAAGCCAACTAACGAAAGCACTACTCACATATAAAAGAGAAACGAAAGGGAGAAGAGATAGTCGCTCATTAACACTCATGGAAGCGATTCCCCAACTCTAGTAGTATATATGTATAGAGAGAAAAGAGCACACGAGGCAACGAGAGACCGCGATAAAAATGAAAAGTGACACTATGACAACCCTTGTCGATGTGGTCGACGCGACATTTGAAATGATTACTGATGCAACGCTCAATGAGTCACACACCCCGAATCTCCTCCCCATCTGCAGTCGCAGATTAGAGAATCATAGTCTACTCCAGTCGTCTCCGGATATTAATAAATCAAGTGTTCGGCGGTATCAATGGGATAGGGGAAAGAGTCGTGTGATACGTTCTTCGCCGTTACATGGATGCGCAACTGCTGTTCATCTCTCACATTCTCACCACTTCTCGCAATTAACAGTGTTTTCGTCGGTGTTTATCATAGGTGGCTATGCACTGTCCCCCTTCCCGGCCCACAATCCTTGGTGCATCTTCTCGTCACGCCATCAGATGCCACATCTTGACAAGTGAGAAAAAGGGAAGACGGGTCAAAGGCCGTGAGAGGATAGGGCAGAACCATAATGAATACCTATACAGAGAGTTAAAAGCACAAGGCACAGTGGCACTGCGGCAGACTGGAGCGTTGGGGCTCGCTCGTCACACTACGTTGACTTCTCTCCCAACACATCGTGGCGCACGCACGCACGCACACACACGGACAAACACACAGCCTGGGTGATGCAACGAGGGAGAGCGGCGAGCGCTGCTCCCTCCCTGCCGTCGTGATTAATTCCGTGTGCAGATGGAGAAAAGGGTGAAAAAGAAACACTGGAATGCGGCAGTACGAATGCTGAAACAGCGATGAGCAAGTGTATCCCTTTGCTTCTCTTTCTTCTGTTCCAATACTGGTGATGCGGGGCGGGTCGCCAGGAGAGTGGATACCCATGAGAGTGAAGGTAGTGGACTGTACTCTGCACGAACTGCAGTGCAGCAACGATCATGAAGGGGTTAAGGCAGTCATAAACTACACCGCAAGTACATAGCCGACGAAGGGAATGAAGGGAGAAACACTTTGTGAAGGAGGCGCTGGATTGTTCATCCACAGTGGTTATCACTCACTTCAACCTCACGGAATACTTTACGAGTGCACTAATCTCTGCGGCTATCTCTGCTAATGAAGTCGCTGAAGGCGTGTTGTCTTCTCCAGATCCGAGATGCTGGTCGCAAAGGTTCAGCACGTCATCTTCCTTCATTCGTCGGACGACGTAAATGTTCGTACTCTTGCGCTGTCTGGAAACATAGTCGAAGTAGTGAAACACTTGTTTAAAATTAGTGGGCGAAGAATGAAAATACTGCTATAGGCCACTTACTTCGCAAGTTTCCCGGTAACATACAGGGAGAGGGGAAGGGAAGAGCGTTTGATATCTTCAAGTGGAGAGGAATAGGATGTAAGAAGTGGTTGTGAGCAGCAGGCACATCTGTAAAAGAGAGTATACTTTAAAGCTGGTAAGTGAGTGAGTAATAACACCCCAGCATTCAAAGCATCGTTTAAGATACAATAGCAGACACGCAAGAACGCCTAGTTGATGAGACCGTGCGTCTCTCTCCAAGGTGCCGGCTATCCGTTAAGCGGAGAGATGGAATTCGGAATTACACGATGAGGTGCCGAAGTAATACCTTTTGTGCTCGTTCATACCAGACAATTTGAAGGCTATGAGAAGCAAACCGAATATTGGTAATTCGTAGGGGGTAGTGTGTACACTCAACCCCGCAGAAGTATGTGCGTGTGTTTATTATCCGTATCCCAGATTCAGAAGCTCGTCGTTCACTCGGGAAGCACTGAATCAGGGTATACTATCGGACTAAGTGCCCTAGGCATACACACACATACGGTGGAATCGGGGAAGAGAGATGAAAAAGAGAGAAGGAAGGTGAGTAAGAGAAAATAAGAAAGGGAAAGAGAATCAGATAAACGAAAAAAAAAGGTCAAGTAGCTCCCATTTGTGTGTGTGTTGAGTTACTTTCTTCTTCTGCACGTGTACACACTGTTGCTCCAGAATCTTGTGAAACGATCAGAATGATGAAAGCGTGAAGTAGCGATTGCTCTCTGACAAGAGAAATCGCAACCAGAAGCAGAAGCAGAAAAGAGGAGGCGAGAATAATACAAAACAAAAGTCTGCAAGAAGATTCCGCTAGCTTGTCGTACATAAAGAGTCTACTTTTTTTATGTACTCTCCATTGCCGTTGAGAGAAGCAAGAACCATCACTTTTACTGCTCAGAAACATGCTGGAATCAGGATTCGATATACAGAGCGATGGGTTACGTCATCAGGCATTAAAACAAGATAAAGACGATTCGCGAGGTATGCGTAGGGGCATTGTGGAAACAGCAAAGAGGGGTAACAGTAAAGCTGTAGTCCACATGCTTAGCTAATGGGGACAGTTACAAAAAACAACAACACGGACGATCCTCTCACTGGCCGCCCTCTTCGTTGTCTTCCGGCGGCAAATTCTTGAACGGTATCCCGTCTCTGACTGTCACGAACGTGCGCAAACCGTTCTTGTCCATCACCATAACGTTGTTGGATTGATAGTGCTTGTCCTTGCTGTGCACGTAGCGGCACGGCCGCCAATTTCTCTCTCCATGAACCTTGAGAAACGAGCGCGAGAACTCCGCTTCCATGCGGAAGACAACCGGCGGCCGGTCCCAGTTGTGGCCCTTGCCAATCACGACGCCGGGATCCCTACTGTTATCAACGGTTCCTCCCTCAGCGAGCGCGAATATCGGTACGCAGATGTTGCAGCCAGTATCCCGCATAAGCGACGCTGTAAAGGTGTAGGAAGCGCTCTCCGCAGCTGTATTGGGTTTGGCGCTAGCCACTCCTGGCACAGCTGCCAGAGACTGCACAGTCTCTGCGTTGAAGCCCATCTTCTCCAGCTCCGCACTTAATTGGGTGTGGGAAGCAAGAGCTTCGCTGGTGTCCCGCTTACACTGAACGAGGAAAAGAATGTCGCCGCTTACCGCAATGACATCCGCGTACGGCGCCTGATCACCATTGACAAAGCACAGAGATGAATTGTTGCAGTCTGCCTTCGCCTCATTAATAACGGCGCACAAGTCAGCGTACTGTTTTGTCTTCTCGACATCTGGCTCGGTTTCTCTCAGTTCTGCCGCAAGTGACTCTAAATCTTCCGCTGTCTCCGCTGGGACAGCATGGTGTGCGTACAGGACGTCCGACACCCGTTTGTGGGTGAATTTATGATCTGGTACTTTTACCCACGCCTTTCCCCCCTCGGCTCCCCACAGTGGGTCCAGAGCAAGCACAAACGTTTCCAGAGAAGCGGGCTCCTCACCCTCCACGTGCCTCAGCGCGTCGAGCAGTAGGTTGACAAACGACGCGGCGTACGCCTCAAACGTTTGCGGCGCGTGGAGAGCCGCAGAGACTCCACCCAGCCCGTAGTTCAGCGCAGTCATCGCAAAGTGGGACGCGGTTATCGTCAGCGTAGCAACGTCGTTCGTGCCTTGCTGCTGCTTGTCCGCCCAGTACTTATTCAATGTGGAGCGGGCGAAGCCGAGGAGAAGAGGATCGTAGGCGAGGCCGGTGAACAAGCTCTCCGCATTCACGCTCTCTATAGTGTTCCAGAGAAGCATCTTTCGAATAGCGCAAACGACACTTACAGTGGGGCTAGTACGTGAATCTTTTTTGAGAAGTTTCCGCATCCCGCTATTCCTCACGTAATGCGTTGCGCACATCACAGCCAAAACGCCAGCCAACGCGGTGAGGGAGTTCGAAGGAGAGGTGGAAGACTCGGGAGAGCACAGAAAGGAGGTAGCGGGAAGCTCAAAGTGAGCACCACCGGGAGACAGCGGCCTCGCTGTAGCACCTAGAAGTGAATTGGCGGATAGGCAAAGTCCGTTTTCAGAACAGAAGCTCTTCCATGTTTGAACTGCATGCATGGCGCAACGCCGGTTAAGCACGGTAGCCTTGAAGAAAGGGTTTGACAGTAGAGCATCGGAAAGGCTCTTCGTAGCCAGTGCTTTTTCGAACAGCGTCGTCGAGGCATCCATGAGGGTTACGTAGTACGCGCCCGGAGAGCTGCCAGCGTTCACGAGAACATTTTTACCGCTCGTTGAAGAGCATATGACGTAGCACTCCTCTGCCAGATCATCGAAGCCGCACGTCACCTCCCTATTCCCTTCCTCACTGAATACGGACTTCGACAACGCGGGGAAAGTCATGACCTCGTCCAGCACGATAAGGATGGCCCTGAACTTGCCCTTGTTAGAGCTGCAGAATGTGGGATGCAACTCGATATCTGTAAGTTTACTGATGTAGCTTCTGATGCACTTCACCATCTGATTATCACGCTGTGACTCCACCTTCCATAGCTCATCCCACGTCGCACGTTGCGACTTCAGATTTTGCACTTTTTCGTCACAGTCAACAAACGGTTTGAAAATCGGGTCGGTGGCTTTAATTTTCAATAATACCATTAGAATGTCGCTCTCCGCAGAATTATTACGTGAGAGTTTCTCCTGATACACGCGAGGGCAGACGGTGGCCAAGTGGGTCTTTCCGGAGCCGCTGTCACCCACGATAAAGAGCGGTAAAGAAAGCCCGCGATCATCTGAAAAAAAGCTTCGTATCTGCTCCCGCTGTTCTTTTGCATCCCCCCGCACATCACTGGCAAGATGTTGTAGTCCCCTCGCATCGTTCGTCAGCGTCAGATATCCGAGCTTCGACCGAAGCCCAGGAAACTTGCTTTCGCACACTTTGGTGACATCCGCTTTCCAATTAGTTACGCGGCCTTTTTTGTCTTCCTCCAGTAGCCAATTCTTCATCCTCTCTCGCGTTTTCGGATCTGTGAGAGTGTCGACATTCTCAACGCACATTAACAGGAAAAGATTCCGCTGGGCTTCTGCAGTTTCAGTAGTAGAAGTAGCGATCTTCCAGCGGGTGTTGATCTCCGCAAGGGTCACAACCTCATAAAGCTGATACCCTTTAAACTCCGTCCTGAACCGCCGATGGAGTGAAGACTCTCCAGCCCCGGTCGGAGGAGCTGCTGCCTCGGTAGCAGGCACTTCGTAGATATCATTCTCACTGTGGCTCCTTGACAATGAATGAGCGGAGGCGGGACGAGGGCGCTTTGTATACTTCTTAGAAGGCATTGTGAAACTAAAAATTTTGAGCTGAGAGGGATAAATCTATATGTTTACCTTGGAAGGAGGGGATGCTCAACAGAAATAGAATTGTCAAAAGAAAAACAATGGAAAAATAAAGGTGAGATGCAGCTGACTTTGAAAGGAACAGGCAAAGTGTGATGACCAGAAGCCGCACTGATTGGAGGAGGAATGGAAAAGTAAAACTGAATGCTGTTATTTGTTATTGTTTCTATTGTTGGTGACTGTACCTCTCTCTCGAGTAATGTAACTGACCTTGACTCTATTATTCGTGGTCTGCGAGAGTCAATACAGGGGAAGAAAGCAGCACAGGCGATGATTGACAGAGGAAGAGAAAAAATGAAAGCAAAGAATTAGCAGTACTTTGTCACGGAATCCTTGTTTTATAATCTGAAAAAGACGGCGGAGAATATCTGATGGATGTTGTTAATGACGGTGTTGTTGTTTTTCAACTACCTTTTATTCTCTGTTACTGTTTATGTTGTTTCAATTGTTGTTGTTGTTGTTGTTGCTTTTGAATATTTACGGTTCAATAAGTGTTGTTTGTTTTCACTATTTGCTTTTTAAGATTCACTTTTTGTTTTATCTGGATGATATCTATCTTGTACCGTGAAGGGTAACAAAAAGTAGCAATATATCAGAAGAACTGAGCAACGAAATAGGGAAAGACGCAAGCGGAAAACAAAAGGAGGGAAACGAGAGGGAAACTGCAGAAATGAGAGGTGTTGGTTGTGGAGCGAAAAAGGTTGTTGCTGGAGCTTCTTGTGGTCATCGGTGATGTGAGATGCAAGTAAAGAGGAGAAGGGTAGAAGTGTGAGGGGAGTGGCGATTAGTGTCAGTACAGAGAGAGTACTTGATTTTGTTTGTCAACGTGAGAATTGCCTCGTCGGCCGAAGGGGAAGTCGGTTCGGAAAGGAAAACAAAAATACCGACCGGTCGCATAAACACCGTTGCAGATGTTATAACAATAACGGCATCCAGACTCTTCTGCTGAAACCCCCTCACTACCCGTATCGCACACTCACAAGGCACCAACAGTAAGATAACGCTGAGTCAGGATATACGGCATTTTGCTTGTTGTTGTACAGAGAAGGCAGAAAGAGAGCAGTACAGAAAAGAAGAGAGAAAAGGTGTTTACAGAAGAGAACAAAATAACGACGATAAGTAACACCAAGCTTGTGCTTCCACTTCAGCATTGTTTTGTCCCGCTGAGATTTTTCTTTGCGCAAATAATGAGCGCACACAACGTGTCATAGATACAGGGAAAGAACTACCTTGGTCAGAAGAGAGGAGACGTCCCGCGTCTTCACGTCTCATTCACAATCGACAATCTGCGATCCTCGGACTAGGTATGAAGAAAGAACGGTTTCGATTGAAAAAGCAATAGTAGTGGAGGAATAATAATAATAGTAAAGAGAAGCACGCGCAGAACGGAGAACGCAATGAACCAATTCTGAAGAAGAAAAAAGTCTGAAAGGGTGGAGGCACGTAACCAAATACAGTATTACATATAAAGTGTGGTAATGAAAATACTTGTAAAAAGTGTGAGTTATTGATGCTTAGAAATGACAAGAAAGATGAACAGAATAAGAATACTTTATTAATTAGGGCACAGTACTAAATTCTGCTGGCGGCAGCAGTTGTCACGGGGTGTAGGAGCCGCGCGGACGTGAAGGGTAGGATAGGGGCACAAACAACAGGCAGCAAGAATATCGGTAGGAGTGACGGACCCGGTGGCGTACGTCACCACTTGGCAGGGGCGAGGAGGCAAGAAGAAAGGAAAAGCCTGAGAATCGGTTCTCTTTAACTTTTCTTCTCAACACACCACACGGCGCAAAGTAGAGGCGTGCGGGTAAGGGGGAAAGAGAGGTACGGGTGGAGCTCCCCTCGCGCCTACTCTTTCTTGTCTCGCGTACACGACTTTTCCATGTGGAACGGCATGTGAATAAACGGCGCGGGGCCCTTCCAGCCATGCCCCTCCGCAACGACCGTCCTGCCAATAGCGCCGGCCTTGATGGGCTTCTGGACAAAAAAGAGGGGAACGGCAACTTTACAGCTGAACTTTTTCATTAACTTTTTGGTGAAACTGTTATTGTTTCTATATTTGTTGAGCTCTTCTGTGTGCGTTCTATCAACATTTTTGACTTCCTTTACGGATCTAGTTGCAGGATAAGAGGTCTTAAAACCCATCTTAACGAGCCCCACCTCAACTTTTTGGGCATCAGTAACGGATTTACTTCCCGCCCCGCCATCCTTGTACAGCGTGGACTGCCCTAGGAACAGGTAGTCGCCCGCCACAATGATGAAGTCGGCGTACGACGCCTGGGGGGCGTTCATAACAGTGAATGCGACTTTCTTCCTCCGAGTGGCAGGAAACAGTTCTTTGCAGAAACTATCGATGGTCGTCGATAGTTTTTCCAGCAGACGAGCAGTATTCTTACCGCTTTGGATTTGTTTCTCAGAGAAGAGAAGAGGCGCGCAGCGCGCGTGCTTGAGTTTCCCCCTCATGGAAGCGGTCTGGGGGCTCTGCCAGTGTTGGTCAAGGCTATGAAGGAAGTCACCCAGCGTGATGTGGGCAGCGGTGTCTCGACCGCGCAGCGCAGCGGCGAAATTGTCAAAGTCCGTGAAACTCTCATTGTTTTTGTTTTTATGAACGTAGTTCAAACGGGCGTCCCTCTCAATATTCTCCCTCTCCTCTTGGCCAGCGGCACTTTCCACTTTCTTTTCTGTTTCTTTGTCCATAGTCCACGCCGGCACCTCTCGCACGGCGTCAAGAAAGACGCAGAACAGGTAAGCACTCAGCTCCTCAAAAAGAGTCAGGGATGTGCAGGACTGCTGACGGCTCGCTGCCGTAGCGGATGGCCGCCAGTAATATTTGTGCCCTGCTGACCGACACTGTGACTTTCTCCCGCGCGATGTTGTTTTGTCGCGGTAGGTCCGCGTACTTGGTAGCAAACAAGCCAAGCCAGACAGGATTGCTGCCTCCCATCGAGTCAAAAATACGCTCGGCGGCAATACTTGTGCGTGGTTCCCACATGAAGAATCGGCGAAGCGCTTCCAGCGTGGCGATTGTTGCCGCCTCCCCGGAGTAGCCTGATAAGGCATTCGTCCTGCGGTACTCTTGCGCAACCTGGAAAGCGATGACACCGGCGTACCCAAGCATGCCGCCACCTCTGCCCCCAAGACGCAGCCATTTTGTTTTCATGCCATACTTGCCTGCTGGGAGCTGCAGAAACAAGCCATCGGTTTTCAAGAACGCCCCCGCCGCGAGTGCGCCGATGCGGCGGTTCTCTACCATGGGCGACAGAATCAGGCTGCGCACGAAGGTATCTACAGTGGTCTTGCTCGCGCCGCCCCTTGTCATCAGCTTCTTGAAGAGAACGGCCGACGGGCCCATGCTTATAGCGTTGTACTCGCTGGGCTGGCTGCCGCTCTCTGCAACAATCGAGTGGCTGCCGGTGGCGCAGCAGATGAAGTGTACGTGCTCGGCCAGACCGCTCGCGAAGCTCAGCAGCTTTTCCTGCAGGGTGTGGTGGACGAGCAGCGCGCGTCGCAACTCCGGATGCGAAGACAACTCGTCCGCAATGGAGTGCCCTTTGAGCTGCGTGGGGCCTAAGCCATACCTCCGCGGTGAAACCTCGTCGTTTTCACGCGGTCATGGCATTATCCCCTGTGTTTGGCTAAATATGCGCGGCAGTCGGAGTCGAACCTGCGTCCTTAGTCAGCAGATGGCGAGGCGACTGCACGGGCAACTACTAGCCTAGAAATATTTGTTGGGGTTTTGGGGGAATTGTCATCAGACCGTCTCTTGTCTACGACAAAACGCGATGGGGGCATTACTGCGGTATGCGGTGTCTGCTTCAACAATGTTGTCTCCAGACGTACGGTCTTGTCTTTCACATCGCGGGAAACATTACCACTTGAGTTGCAGCTTTCCCACTTTGGATCAAGAAAACTGAGCAGCTCAGTGGCGTTGTCCTTGCCACGCATAGCGCTGACGAACTTGTCGATGTTTTCGTCGGATGCTGATTCCTTATACCTTTCAACGTCTTTCCAGCGGTCATCCTCCTCCTTCCCTTCCCACAGTGGCGCCACACGCACTGCGTCAACGTGGAGAGAAAAGAGAGAAGCGCAGCCGACTCAGAAGAAATGTCAGAGGAGCGTTGCAGCGCGGTGTGGTTAGCACCTAAGCGGATCCCGGCCATCATAAGTTGCGCCTGGCTGACAGCGATCGTCACACAGCGACGCGGGAGACCACTTGGGATTGTGTAGTCATGCAAGTAATTGTTCGTGAAGGTGCCCAGCCGGGAGGAGCAGCTCTCCCTCATCGGTGCGTGAAAAGCGCTTCGGCATTGTGATTTATCGTTGGCTTCCAGAGAATGAGACGGCGCAGCCCCTCCAGCGTGGTAGCAGCTGCCGCTGCCCCGGAGTGGGTGTGCAAACCGCGGAGCATACAGAGGTATTGAGCAACTAGGTGCGTGTAAAAAGAGTGACCACAGCACAGAAGTGCGGAAGAAGCACCTATAACGAGTAAGACTAACGAGGGGGCAGTTTGTGGAAAGCAAGAAGGTGAGGAGAACAATGGTGGTGGTACGGCTTCAAGTTATCGGATCCGTCGTAGCCGTGTTCTTTCACAGAGGCGCGGCGGTAATGAGAGAAGAGGCGCCTTCGGTCCGGGGAGTCACTTATAGAGAGGTAAGCACCCGATACACAATGATCATATCTCTCATATTTAACTAACTTCCATAGCCATTTTGTTATACATACTGGCAGTCCGCACATTGTGTGCTTTTTCCTACTAATTCTTTTGATATAATGCAATGATGACTGCACCTCGCGTACTTTCGTACTATTTCCAGAAGTACGAAGATGGCAGGCGCGCGTAGAAGATATCAATGCGAAGAAACATTGGGATGACCGTTGTCCACGTTAAACAAAACGGTCATGAAAGGGAAGTGAAAACCGAAAAAAGGGATGAGAAGAAACAGGGGTCAGTAGGGTGAAAGAGCAACCGGATACGTTTGCTTTATAGTGAGAACACGTCATCCAACGTAAGCAGCCTGCGTAGGTACTGAGTAAGAGAGAGTGAGTATAAAGACTCGCATTGACACCCGTCCACTAGAATAAGCTATAATTCGTCCACTGCAGCATCACGCGGTGGCGGCGCCAGTGCCCCGCAAGCGCAGCGGTGCCCCTTTTGTGCCCTCGCTGTCTCTCACAGCAGGCGGAACTTCTGCAGCTGCTCTGCCTCGCTGCCTTTGGTGGTGTCGCCGAGGTTGTCGAGAACCACCTGCGCCGCGTATTTGCCAGCGCGGCGGTTCTCCACCACCGCCGAAAGAAGCGGGCTGCCCATGAGGGTCTCGGCCGCAGCGTCGCGCACGCCGCCCGTCTGCAGGAGCCACTCGAAGAGAAGCGTCGACGGTCCCATCACGATGGACCGGTACTCGCCCGCGTCGGCGCACCTGTCGATGACGAGGCGCGGGTTCCCGGTGCCGCAGCAGATGAGCTGCGCCGTGTCCGCCAGGCCCTTGGTGAAACCGAGCAACTTCTCCCGCCCCTCCTCCCCGCCCCCCTCTAGCAGCGAGCGGGAGAGTGCAATCTCCGACGACAGCTCGTCGACCACGATGAAAAAGCATTCATACTTCTCGTCGTCAGGCAGCACAAGCGTGTCGTCCCAGTCGAGGGTTTGGCGAACTAGCGCCTCCAGAAAATTGGCAGCCGCCTCCGTACGTGCGGCACGCAGCTCCGGGTGATCCACTCCATCTTTCTTCTTCGCGTCCTGCAGTGCAGCGTCGACTTTCTTGAGAGCATCAAGTGGCTTTCCATAGACGCTCATATATGTATCCGACGGGCAGGCGTACACAGTGAGGGCCTTCCGCTTCATCTTATCGGGCTTCAGACCGTAGCCCTCGCAGACGTACTCGGGTGCCAGCGCGGAAAAGAACGTCTTGCCGGCGCCGCTCTCGCCACCAATGACGAGCGGGAGCGGCAAGCGTCTCTCTGGGCCTTTAGTCCTGAAGGAGGAAGTGATGCTCTCGACAACCCTTCCGACGCCGCTTTCCCCGTCGCCGCCTTTGCTGCTACAGTCCCTCTCCCTGACGACGTGCTTTTGTGCACCAAAAGTAGGTACGCGGTGGGGAAGGCAGAGGACGGGGCAGCCGAACTGTGCGGTCGCTGCTTTCAAGCTCTTTTCTGCCAAGCGCTTCTGGATGTGCACCTCCAGTACGCCGCGGAACAGCGAAGCGTCGACGAACTTCAGAATCTTCTGCACTAACGCGAGGCTGTCGTCTTCCCTCACCGGGAAAGGATACACCTTGAAAGCGCTGGCCGCAAAGTCTCTCACAGTCATCTCGGTCTTTTCGCTGTCCGACAGGCCCTTGCCCGCTACAAGGGCTTCTTTCCAAAAAGTGACTGTGGTCGTGGTGTTCCCCCGTCTCTCTAGAACCCCCTCGGGCAGCTTCACATTAATTTCCTTGCCAATCTGGCGAAGACTCGCCTTCTCCGCCTCCGTCGCCACCGGCTTGGCGGAAATCTTCTCAGGATCCAAGAAGTCCTTGAACCCTGCGTACGCTTCCGCCAGAGCATCCGGCGCGCCAGATGCTGTCTGGTTGTTGCCGGCGCTGGACTTGGAGGGGATGACGCCCGCAGTGGGGAGAGGCGACACCACGGTGGGGAGCGCCCCGCCGACACTCTCGTGGCCCACTTTGGCTGTCGACCGGCCAGCGTCGCTCCCAGCAGGGCCCTGGGTGTGGCTGCCGCACGAGTCCTTCTTGTCTCGCAGGACAACGGCACGGGACAGGGAGAGGGCGACACACGTCTTAGAGAAGGCAAAACGCAGCATCGCAGGGTTTATCAATTGGCTTAAAAGGAAAAAACGCAGTAAACATTGAAAGAGGAAAGTGAAAAAAGGATTGAAAAGGGGAGAGATACACACTAAAATCTAGTAAACATGTAAAAACAGAATGGAGAAGAGGAGGGGAGGGTAACGCGAGTGACGGAGGATCAGATGTTCATTGAATATGAGACGCACGAGATCAAGCAGCAGATGAGCACACCAAAACGTATCAGGCACCTGTACAACCTATCTTGCTTCACTTTTCTTTTTCGTTGTTCCTCTCACAAGATGGAACTCTCATCAGGCTGCGTGGGGAGAGAGAGAGGTGTCGCAGGCAGCATTTCAGTACCCGGGACGCAGTTCATCACCTTTGTAAAGAGTGGAGCAGAGCGAGTCTTCAAGAGCCAATGGACTGAGTGACCACAAACGCTTCCCCCTCCCCCTTCTTTCCGTCTGGCACATGACCGCAGCAATTGCTTTTGCTGTTGTTCCTGATAATGATGTTCTCTTACCGGCGAGGCGAAGCGAGTTCAAAGGAGCATTCGTGCCCGGAGTAGATTATCGGACGACAAGCCCAAGAAGAAAGAATAAAAATGTAAAGTTAGTTGAGGTGCTGCAGTTTCAAAGCGATAAGTTGTTCTCAGTCACCCGTGTGTGTGTGTGGAAAAGTGTGGAAAAGGCTAACGCAGTACAGATAAAAAGAAGAGTGGAGAAAGAAAAGAGAAGATGAGATAAGGTACAGTTGAGATGACAAAGATGGAAAACAGGTAAGAATAACTGGAAGAAGAGAGATAGGGGGAGAAAGAGAAGTAAAAATGCGTGCCAGAAGACGTTTAGTTTGCGAGCGAGATGATCAGGGACTGCTTCTTCACGACGGTTGAGGAAGACAGCAAAAGTGGCGTGCGTGCACTGAGGCAACAAGTGCAAGTAAAAGCGGCTCTCTTCGGCATCGCCGTGAGATTAGTAAGAGCTGAAAAGGGGTAGGGAGTACATAGCGGCAGCATTGCAAATGTGTGCTCACATTCAAATTCGAGAAGTGTGCTTGTGTGATCGTAACTTTGTCATAACAGCGTCAGGTGAAGAAGTGGGGTATTCAGTGGCACGACCGTCACTTCGTTTTCCATTTGCTGGTCTCTTAACTGTGTGTACCACCACCCTCTGTTAGTGCCCTCCACCTCTTTTGAAAACAGAGAACAATATCGTTCTGATGCCAGCAGTGAATTTGAAAAGATACGTTTTTCACTATGATGGCCGAAAAGTACCAGAAGGTAGTGTGTCAGACAAGGTGAGGTTATGCAGATTTTTGTGTTTTCTCCGCGTATTCCAAATACGGTCGGATGTACAGCACAATCGGCTTCATCCTCAGCGCCTGCGTCCCGCCATCTTCTGACGCGCGCACCTCCACCTCGGGCATGTTTCTCAGGATATCGTAATGTGGCTTGTGAAAGAGGACAAAGACAGGAACGGCCACAGAGCACTGGAGATGTGCCTTCAGCTGTGATGTCGCAGTTATCTGCGGTTCATAAGCCCACTTTTGATGTTCCTCCTCTAATTCGGGCACTCGGAACCCAAGCGTGGCGACGTCATGTAGAAGCTCCTTACGGTTGCCTCCGTAATCCACTCGGCGCTTCACAGAGACAAGCGCAAAGGCACCACGGCCAATGACGGCAGTGTCAGCGTAAGTCGCGCTCTCGCCGTTGAGAATGAGAGAAAGGCCCTTGCGCTTGGCGGGGTCGCTATCAACGCTGTGGCAGAAGCTCTCAGTGATTTGACTTCGATGGTCCTCCTTGGCCCAATCATCTACACTTTGCAACGACCTCCAGTTCCCGGGAAAGGCCACAGGCGCCGCAAGCAACGCCGTCGCGTCCGTCATGTCGGCGTCCATGAGTGAGAGGACCTCCTGTTGGGCTTTCGTCAGCGGATGAGTCTTTTTGCTGTACAGAAACTGCTCCACCACAGTGGCGAACACACGTGTAGGGGCGTCACCCGCGGCTTGCCTCCGAAGGGCCTCGCTGAGAAAGGCAAAGAGATGGAGCCAAAACAGCTGAAGCGCGAGAGGGTGAAAGCTGCAGAGCTCTCGCATAGTTGGTGGCGTCGTGATGCGATTTCCTTCAGACGCAGCGTTGCCGCCGGCTGTCGCCGTCATGCCAAGAATAAGCTGATGAATGCCCATCCGGTAAGTGGTAGTAACTATAGCATAATTATCGTTCATGTCTTCCTCAGTATTAGAGTCAACGGAAACCAGTCCGGCATGGACAGGGTCTGGTAGCGCACTATCCGTATTCGCTTTTTTGTGCTCACTGGCGGTATCATTACTGGTGGCCTTTGCGCCGGTATTATTATTACTGTTACCAATACCATTCTGCCACGTTTGGTTTCCATTTAGACACAGCACGGCGCCATGCTCTACTATTCGATGAATTTCCGTCGAATCGTATTGTGTCAGATCATCGGAACTCCTGTATAGTTTAATTACATCTGAAGCGATATCGGCAGCGTGACTGAAAACTGCCTCTTTAATTCGGTCAACAGATTGGTCAAGGCTACACTGGCTGTCAAGCCATATCTTCAGTGCGTCCTTGTCAAATAAGCTGTTATTATCAGAAATACTAGTAGCACTCATACCACTACTACGTTTCGTGTTGTTATTGTTATTAATGTTATTAATTGTAGTATCAGTTTTTTTTACTATTACCACGTTTATTGTGGGTAGTTGTAGTCTTACCCTTATGTGTTTTCTTCTTCTTCTTCCTCATGATATTACGACTATTAGAGCTACTAGTAGTAGTTTTAGGTTCCAACGGCGTCAGTCCTTGCCGGAACTTTGAAGACAGTTCTTTGAGCATCGCCAAAGTCTTCTGGGGATTTGCTCTGCAAGAATTCTTACTCTCTTCTCCAAATTGAAGGGTCCCTTTGGGAGCGGCCGTGCAAGTACTCTGTTCCTCTTCTCCCACGCTATAGCATTTGCTTGTGCCGTCAGCATTTATCTTTTCCAGCGCCCCCTCCAGGCTGTCGCACAATGCAGCAAGCCTGGTTCTGGCAGAGGATATTTTGACTGGATTAGGCGACGTGCTACCCCTGTTACACCATTTACGCAGCGTTTTATACAGAGCTCTCCAAGGCTGGAGAGCACCCAAAGCGTCCGACAGCACTTGGTAGAAGCTCTTCTCCTCCCCCTGGATGATTTTCAATGCCTCCGTTGCGCAGCGGTAGTTATGAATTACGTACATGTACGGTGCGTTAGTGCTGAGACATTCGTACAGGGGTTTCAGCTCCGCCATTTGTTTCTCGAACAGGACAGAACTGGGAAGCAGCTGATACGCATGCACCTCTAAGGCTAGACTGCAGGCAAACTCAACACTAGCGGATGACACCGTGGAGGCGCCGACCACTCGAACATCGCGAAAAGTATCCCTGAAGGACCGGTTCAATGCGTAAAGAACCGATGCGGACTCGTCATCAGCGGCCACCTGCGACGTCAGAGCGTGTAGGAGGGCAGGGCAAGCCATGAGCTCATCTAGCACCAGGAAACAGGAGGGGAGGTTGTCGGGAGAGTAGTACTCATGCCACCTGTTGATGTGAGCAGCCAACGACTTGTGGATAACACGCGTGAGCAGATCCACGGCGTGCCGGTTGCGTGTTTTTCGCGCGGAATACCTCTGGTCCCGTTCCAAGCTCTCGTCCCGCACGATCGCGTCCTTGGCATTTACTACTTTGAGGGCTTCATCATTTAAGAACGACTGTACTACAGCATAAACAACGACAGGCGGCAGGCGCCCTAAATTCACACCACGCCTGCGCAGGTACGACGGCAGGAAGAGCGCGGCATGCGTTTTGCTCGACCCCGAGTCTCCGCCAAAGAAGAAGAGGTTATGAAGCGAGACGAGATCGCGAGTATCCTTGTACACAGCGTTGAAGACGCTGTTGGTTGCACCCTCCACATTCTTGGAGATCGAAATTAGTGGTTGCGAGTCGCCAAGGAAGAAAAACGGGCAGCCAATGTCAACGCCGTTGGGCAGTTACGTCGGGAGCTGGGGGCGGGGCATGAAATGCACTTTCACAAACGCACAGCCCCACACGAGAAGAGAGGGGATTTCGAGATCGTTTTTTGGCAGCCCTGTATCCAGACAAGCGTTCATATAGATAAAAAACTTGCGTAGTGCCTCATTCAGGGAGTTGGTTACCTCCAGCCAACATTGCCACTGACGCAGTAAAACAGATTCTTTGAACTCTTCCACCTCTACAGCGAATTTACGGAGACTGGGAGTCAACTCACCACGAGTCTTCTCCAGCGCCTTCTCCTCCTCCTCACTGGGCGCACGCGGGATAATGTTACTCGGGTCCATCTTGTGCCGCGCGAAGTCCTCACCCGTCAGCAGCGGCAGCGCGGAAGCGTGGGCCTGTGGCACGGCAGCGGTGCTCCCAGCAGCAGCAGCGGCATCTTTACTCTGGTCACTAAACGTAAAACTCGGAGACGAGGCAGACATTGTGAAGAAAAAAAAAGATAATATTTCACCTTTCAGCTTTACGGAGTACTAAACTGTAGCCTTGATTGAAAATAGGCCAAGAAGATCTATATAGAGAGACTAAGAGGAGCGCAGGGGTTAGAAAAATAATGAGGAAGATGACAGTGGGAATGAAATGCCTCGTACGAATTCAGGCAATTGTGGAAGCTTCTGAAAAGAATGAGTTTTCTTCAGTAAGCGTTGCTAAAAGTTAGCGCCTGCTATTGTGTGTTGTTGTTGTGGTTTTCCAGTTTTCTCCTATGGCCAACAGTACTTCTTTAGTGTGGAAAATAAGCAAAAGTGTGAGGATATGGGAATGAGTTGTAGCAGTGGGATTCTCTTTACCTATATTTGGGTTTTCTCTGTGGTTGGATGAAGTGCGAGACGGTCGAAAAAAGGAAAAATAGGAGTGAAAAGTATGAAATCACGGGAATGAATTCCTTTTTGAAAAAGAAGGGAGAAAAAAAGAGAGATTTTTGTGAAAGAATGAAATGAATTCTTCAAAGCAGAGCTAAAAAAGAAATGGGCTAAAGATAACGGGAGGTGGCTCAGATAGTTTGGTTCGATGGTAGTAAGATCTCTACGGCTAGTATTTCTGGCAGTGTCAGCAATGGATGAAGGGAAAGAACGAAATAGGGAACGTGCAGGAGAAGTGGGAGGGGAAAGAACCATACTTGATAAATGATCATAATTGATCATCATAGAGACATGTGAGCGCAAGACGAGAAACAGAACGGTGGTGACCGTTCTGAGTAACGCGCAAAGACCACTTTCATATGTGTGTGTGTATGGTTTAGTGCTGTGCTGTCCGTGGGGTCAGGACACACGTGAGAACGGCAGCGGCCCCTTATCACGTTTTTTTTCTTTTCGTTTCTGAAAGGCTGAGAACAGGAGTGGGTGAACGTGAAAGTGCTTCTGCTGAAAAGAGATTATGTGCGGTGAAGCAAAAAAAAAAAAGGAAGGGAGAAGAAAGGAGAGCTTCTTTCTCATTGGGTGAAGGGAACATTAAGTGATTACAAGTAAAAGGCAGACGAAGAAGTTATTGTCAAGAGCAACAACGGATATGAACATGATATAACAATGGAACTGCCGTTGTATCTTCGAAGCGAGAAGTGCACAACGCATATGAAAAGCGCCTCGAGAGAATAGTAACGAAAGTCTGAGCATAGCCCTCAAACGTACTACGTGCTAGGGAAGAATGTTGTCCATTCCAACAGTTTCCTGCACTCCGTAAAAAGCATAATAAAATAGATTGAAGACGATGGCGAAGAGGAGAGCGAGGTTAAGAAAGTAATCTCTGTATTTAAAGATTCTCTCGGTCATCTTTTTTTTTCGGAGTTGGAGCGAAACTCTTCATCACTGAAATGCCCAGCACATTGCTATCCTCCCCTGCGTTACGGTAGGACCTCCTTGAAGCAGCATTCGCAACGCTACCTGCCCCACAAGAATACTATATTACTTTTCTCTCTCTCTCTCCCTGAGAACCTTTCGACACACTGTGAGAAAGGCACACAAAACAGGATCTCGGCGCACGATCCATGCCCTGTGCGCCGCAACGCGTCAAGGCTCAAAATCCAACCCTGATCTTTGTGCAGATGATAAAAGAAGTGGCACACCTATCTTGCATTCGAAGGGCTGCACCACGTATGCAGTAATGTTGGCGTGATGTTTGTGCAGGCAAAAACGTTTTGCGGCACTTGATTCCACTCGCTGGTTTCCCTCCACCCACCGCACGAGAGGCCGAGCA
>JAQOSZ010000161.1:0-15303 GCA_030347455.1 Kentomonas sorsogonicus | reverse complement strand
GGCGATGAAGAGCCACCGACCCATCACCCTTACCCCCGTGGTCAGCATGTTGGCGTACCGCAGGGTTCGGTCTCTGGTCCGACGCTTTTTCTCCTGTATGTGGACCCGCTCCTGCGTGAACTGAGGGCCGCCGGCTATGATGCGTTCATGTATGCCGACGACCTGACGATCCTCACCCGCAGTGAAGATGCCAGTGACGGAGCAATGAGGCTTGAGGGCGCTGTGGAGATCGTCGAGCGCTGGGCGAAGGAGTACATGATGGTTATAAACGGAGCGAAAAGTGAGCTCGTTCACTTTTCACGTTCCACTAATAGAGCTGCTGACAAAACTGACCCCCAGCTGATGGTGGCTGGAGAGAAAGTGAGATGCGTCCTGCTCGGCTCCAAGAGCACGGCCAAACTGCTTGGCATCCATTTTGATGCCCGATGCAGCCTTAGCAGCCATCTCACGACTCAAAGCTGTGCCTGTTCTAACCGGGTGGCGCAGCTCATGACGATCGCCGGTGCGACCTGGGGACCGCTGCCCCGCACGCTACGGACCTTCCAACTTGGCTACGTGGACAGCAAGCTGCTGTACGGAACGGCTGCGTATGGAGGTGTAGCCAGCCGCTCGGCCGCTGCAGCTGCTGAGCGTGTCCACAGAGCTGCTGCGCGGAGCGGATGCGGTCTCATCGACGTGACCCCTAACACCGACGTATATCTTGAAGCTGCGCTCCCCCCGCTGTCTACGCTCACCGCCATCCACCAGTATTCGTATCTGGTGCGTCAGCTGTTTATTCCGCAAGACTGGTTATTGCGTGAGCCCCCCCCACCGCCGACACGATCAGACTTGCCATACAACCCCCCGCCCCGCTGTCAATGGATCCACAACCTTTCCACCCTAAGCGGGATCCACGACCTCGCCACGGCCCCTAAGGAACACACGTCCTTCGCCCGCTCGACCCCGCCCTGGCTATTGTCGACCCGTGACATCACTTTTGCCTACGTCGATCACGCGACAGACCCCGGGTCCAAGTATGACGCATCGGAAGCAGCCCTCCGCCCCCTACGCCCTCAAGCCGAACTCATCCTCAGTACTGACGGCGGCGTAGATGGCGCCTTTTCCATGGCCGCTGCCATCCCCACGCGCCCGTCCACAGGCGAGCGCAGCCAATACCTTCAGCGCTGTGGACCGATCGCATCGAGCTATCGAGCAGAGCTCTTCGCACTCCGTAACGGTTTGCAACATCTTGCCCTCCCTGCAATCGATCTCATCCCTCGTCCTGACCACTCCCTCCAACTCGTCGTCACCGACAGCAGGAGCTCGCTGGATACCCTAGCGAGTGGCCCACTGAACCAGAAATGGGAATGCACCAATGCCATCTGGGAACACCTCCGTACCCTTACGAACGTTGGATGGCGCGTTCACCTTCAGTTTGTCTATGGCCACTGCGGTGTTAAGGAAAGTGAGGATGTTGATCTCTTGACTAACGAAGAAAATGAACCCACTAACGGATGTCCTGACGCGCCGCTTTTTGAAGTCAATGTCTGGTCTGCAATCAAACGAAGCCTCCAGGCAACATGGCCAAAGAAAGGACCAACGTGGCCCTGACGCCGACCCTCCCGTGCGCACTCTGTGATGCAGCTTTCTGTCAGTGGGTCTCCCTCCGGGCATACTACAACCTCCAACACCCAGACTCTCCCCTTGCTGCTAACTGTGTCCGTTGTGGGAAGGAGTTCGACAGACCCAGACAGCTCAGCGGACACGCCAAAGCATGTCGCCCAAAAAATGCAGCAGAAAAATCGCACCCCTTTTCCTCCACTCTTTCTGTAGCTGGAGAGCTTGACAACACGCCCCGTGAAACGATTATGCACTTTCTGGCGTGCCCACACACGGCGTCCTCTCGAGCTACTCTACGAATCGAGTACTTCTTGAGAGTGTATAAGCGCACGTTTTTCTTCAGCTACATTTTTTACATCTGGGTGTCCTCATTAGTCGGACAATACGAAATCACCCCAGAAGACATGACCTTGCTAGACACGGTAATCAATAACAACGATAAAAACAATAATACGCGGCACTTTTCCACTACTACTACTACTGCTACTGCTACCTCGCCACCGGATGACGCTGATCTCGACGACGACGCCCTAATAGATCGGCTATTCCCAGCCGCCTATTCTCCTGATTCTGATGTCGAAGATGCTCTGATTGATGCTTTCCCCCAGAACAGAGAATAGGTAACCACACCAGTAAGTTTTAAAAAAAAAATGATCTATCAAGTTGATGCGTCTGTTAGTGCTGGTATCACCTCGAAGGCGGTTAATTATCTTACTTTTGAACTAAAACGAATCATGCACCGCATTGGCCTTCATCATGTTGTGATGGCGATGGTTTCTGACTGGGAGCTGAAGGGCGAAGCGTGCTCTGAGCATAGCCTTGCACAGCTGTTCTCTGTAAAATGTGAATCGAATAAACTGTTCTTTTTCAATGTCTTCTCGTTTTTGTGCGATTCGATTTGCGAAGGAAAAACGGAGCGTGACGATTTGACCCTCCTTCACATCCTCGATCAGCTCCGCTGGCCCGAAAGTTCCGCGAAACCTATTGGTGTGGAGGCACTGGTTCGCCAAGCTATAACAGAGGCATCACTGGGCATGGCTAGCGCGACACGAAGGAGAGTACAGGTTGCCTATCCTTTTATTTCTGGTGGTGAAAACTGTAACGCCACGGCAGAGGAAATATCTATGAGGGAGAACGAAGCACTAGAGGCGTTTTGCGCGGGTCTTTCGGAATCAAACTCCAATGTATATATGGTGCTGAATGGGGAGGGCTCGCAGTATGCAGACATGGTGGTTGTCTGCGGCGACGTGCTTCTTCTGATCAACGTTATTGGAGAAAATGTCTACGGTGGGGATAAAAGGAATGTGTTGGAGACTACAGCTAAGCTGGGTTTTAAGGTGGGAGGGGGAGAGGATAAGGACACTTTTGACTTTCCCATTCAATCCTCTGCAACAAACAAATTGGCAAAGCGTTTTGGTTGTCGTTTTGCTGTCCCCGTCTTAGCTCTTCTGAAGGAGCCTCATGCGACACTCGCCAAGAATCTTCCTCTTGTTGATGTGAGCGTGCCGGGGGGTTTAGACCCCATGCTTTCCTCTTTTTCCAGTATGCGGATGAGACCTTTGGTACTCTACGTTGCACCCTGCCTGGAGCATGTGTCAAACATTGGTTATAGCGGATACATATTGCCTTGAATGCTAGTAAGTTTAGAGGGCCTAATATCATACGACTTGTTTTTATATCTGCATCTGGTGGCATCTGTCACACCACATTTTTGTTTTATTATTTGTCGCATGCTCTGTTTTGTGTGCTTCATCATGTATGTTTTATTTTTCTTTGTGTGTCATTGATTGCTCTTCTTTTATTTTGTTCTTCTGTCTTTCGAGTTACAACACAGTGTGTATGGGACAACTTGTCTCACAGTATACCCTACTTTCAGCACCTCTTGGTTATAAGAAGGATTTTTGAAGTTAGGGATGCGTATAATTCTCACACACTTGCACCGGTACTGACCCAAACATTCTTTCAATAATCAACACTACTTGTTCTCTTATTTTTTTTGCTCTCTCTCACGTAGTTCAACCATCTTACATGAATGTCATAATAATAGTAAATCAGGCATTCCTCACTAATGCCAGTATACTCTCCTCCAGCTGAACTATTTGAGGAAAGTGAGCCCCGCGTGTTGGAGCGACCCGACACTTTAACAGTTGCTGAGTGATATTTGTGCGTTGCTTGTTCATTAATATGTACGAATGTTGAGCTCCGTATACTTCTCACTTGCCAGCTTCACTTCCTCTCCCTCTTCCTCAACTCCCTGCCGTATTGACCTCATCTTCTATTTCATTCGCATTCTTTTCTCTCCTTGACGCGAAAGTAGCATAACATCTTACAAAGAACGTAGTGTTGAGGGCACATCCTTTAGGCTGTCCTTACAACATGAATAGATTTTCCACTAGGTCGCGTTTAAACGCAATGTATTAATTTCCTTAACCACTGATTTAGACGCTGCGGATGCCACAGATTTTTAGTATGAGGTTAATATGGGGAGTATAGGGAGACCACCTTCTGCTGTTGCTCTCTATAACATGTTGAACCAGTGACACTTCAGTAAGCTTGGAGAGCGCAACGTACTCTTCTTTCGAGGAGTGAAGGATGGTGCTGATGAACCTACACTGTTGTATCCCGGCTTGGAGAGAGGTGTGCGAAATCTCGCTCATGCTGCCGTCTGGTTCTCGTCCCACTTCATCTGTGGATTCAAACACTTGCAGTGCAGTTCCAAGACTGTTCTGATCCTATACAATGCTAAGGACAGCAGCTTCAGTGCTCGAATTGGTGGGTAGTGACAGCTTATTCATTTTTCAGACTGACCATCGCAGAAGGTCTAAAACCAATGGAGGAGTTTGCTTGTCTTCTGCTTCGGTGTAACTGTTCTTGCTTGGTGCCAACTTACTAGTTATGCCTGCCTGAAGTGGTGCTAATAGTATTTGGGCTTTTGGTTTTTTCTATGAGCTTGAGTGCGCAGCTCAACTCATTTCCACCAACAGGGCATAACCCCCCCCTCCCTTTTTGGATCCAGCAGCTTTTTTCATATGCATTGAATCTTCTTTTGTTTCTTCGATTCCCCTCATTCCCTCTGGTGTAATTGGCTTCTCTTTTACGCGACAGTTCGCATAATGCTTTCTCACGATACTTGTACATGCTCTGCAGTCATCGAGAGTGGAGGTATATGAATAACCAGTTTGGGATGTGGCAGAAAGAGGTTGAGCGGGTCCTGAGAGAGTCTGATTCCAAAGTGCAAGATGATCTTATTTACTGCGATGAGAGGCGCTGACCTTTGCTTCCGATTAATCTCTAATGTACGGAAGTTATATGCTGGATCATTTCACTCTAGCTGATAGTCTCTCGCATTGCTTTGGCAGGAAAGCACTCCGGACCAAATCATACGATATTCGGAGAGTAATATTGAATCACCGTTGCGTGAACACACATACTCTCCCTTGTTTTCCGAAAAGCAGGTGCTGTCTGTGTGGGGTTCGGGATTCCTCCGGAAATAAAATAAAGGATGATCTGTCGAAGCGATGTGAGACGGAAATGTAATGTTTGATGACTAAGCATACGACGACGGATATGTGCCACACCAAGAGAGGTATGAACGGAACACACTACCGGTTGGAGTATTATAACTCTAGAGACATTCCTTCTCTTCCTTGCTCTCGGCATAGTCTCTGCATGATTTTCCACAACAACACAAGAGGGAAGAGAATACAGCGGACGAAGAACGCAGTCCGTAGTCGTTGTATAACTGTTTATGACGATTGACATTGCTCTTTTGTTGTCATTATTATTGTCATACTTGTTCTTTATTATTTTTGCTGAGTAAGGGTGCCTCCGAGCACCACAACTCATTCTTCTCCTTTTTCTTTCTTCTTTGAAAATGAAAAACGAAGAACAATAGTATTATCATTGTTATCCCTGGCAAGACAAGTATCATCACCGTGCAAGGACAAGTGCATATTTACAAATGAAGCAGATAAAGTTGTATGGAAAAGTTGAGGATCTTGTCATGATATGCCAGAAATTATGGCTGCATTTGCTATCATCCTTTTTTTTTATATACCTCTCTTCTTCATCACGTGTGATGTGTCTTTTTTTTTTCCCTCCAAACTTCCTTCAATCAAATATTCTCTCCACTGTGTGGGGCCCACCTCTTCTCGCATGTGCATTAATCTGTTCTCTTTTGTTGTGTATACAGAAAATGAATTCAACAAAAGAAAATTCATGATATACTAACATAATAATAAAAACACTTTCACTCGATATTGAAAAATGAACCAGTTTGCTTTGACTGCTATCTTTCAACTGCTAGCTATACTGCTTTTTTATTCATAGACCGTACGTCATAACACGACTACAGAAGCTACTTTGCGCGACTGTGTGCCTGCGGGGTAGTATTCCTTACAAGTCATACTATACCGGCTAAACGCAAACGCAAGGTCAACAGATACAAGGATTGAAAAAAATTATATATCTCGGTGGCGAATCTCCTATTGACGATTCACGCAGGAAGGACACACGTTAAGCTACTTTGTATTGGCGCAGAGTATTTGTTTTTAGTTTCATTGCCAGTACGCGAGAAAGAGAGAATATTTCTGTCTGCATGCTACATTTGCAGCGACAGTATACCAATCTCACTACTGTAAATTAGAGAAGATTGTTGTTTGTTTGGTTTTTTGGTTTGATTCTTGAGGAAGAATAATCGAGATGAATGAAGGTAAGGCTGTAAAGGAGGGGGAGGGGGAGAGAGCTTTATTCTCTTGTTGCATCTCTGCATGTAATATGTGTTTTTATTTTTCTTATGCTCCCTCCACAGTGCTTATTTGTTACTCAATCCTATCTCGTTACGTTCAGAAAGCAATTTTCCTCACCTCCTCACCCTATAACTGACACATTCATTGTATTAAAGGTTTCGCACTGCAAAGAAGTAGCATATTTTCACCTTCTAGGTATATACATCTATATAGTGATACTAGGGAAAGTCAGCAAACAATCTCACTCTTTTTCTCTTCTTTTTTTTTTTAGGGTACTCTGCGTCTTAACAGAACGACTCTTTCTTTTTCTATCGCAGGAGTAAGGAAGTCAATAGTAACAATATCATTAAGAATGAGTTCTAATCCCCTGTCCGGGGCCGGAAACGTTCCTCATGCTGAGACGCCGAAAACACTGGGGCAAGCACTCAAAGAAAACCAAGGGCTTCGCACAGACAATCAGAAACTGAGAGAGACAGAGCAGCGATTGTACGCTCGGTTGTCGGCGCTGACGGAAGAGAACGAGGAACTCCGTAAAGAGCGGGACAACTATAAAGAACAGCTAGTGGAAGCCAAGGAACAACACGAGGCAGAGCTCCGCGAGGTGACAGAGGAGATGACTGCGGCGGCGCGCTTCACAGAAAAGGAATGGCGGGAGCACTGCGATCGGGTGGAGGCGGAGGTGCGGTGGTTGCGGGGTGTCATTGCCGACGTCACGGCCACGGCGCTGGAGCTACAGCCGATCGCGGAGGCGGCGGCGCGCCAGCGACTGCAGAACGGGGAGAGAGCGAAGCGCCGTGGCCTGCAGGGTCGGCAGTGGAAAACCTCGCTGAAGAAAGTCCGCGGGCGCGAGGCCGCCCATGCGGAGGCAGTCTTCGCCGCCCGCGGGTTGTCTATGAAGAAGTTGCGCCGCACCCACCTGGGCAAGGGAGCTGCTCTTAGCTATGATTCCTACGCTGCCGGAGAGGGTCTGTACAAGCTGTTTCTGGCGCTGCGTCCCGGCGGCCCCGTCGACAGATTCACCATGCGGGAATTGCTCAAGGGCGAGAAGAATGTAACTGAAGTATTGTATAACACGCAGGGACAGGAGGAAACATGGATTGGCACCCACTTTACTATCCCGGCCGCCGACGCCTACGAGCTGGCGGCGTGCGTGCTGTGCCAGCTGCCGGCGCTGCAGTGCTTGGGCTTCATCTTCCTCCCCCCGCTGTCGACCCACAGTCTCGAGTGGGTGTCGCACCTTCCACAGTGTATGGAGTGGTTGCGCTTTCGGCACACTGACTACACCGTCGCTGACCTTCGCGAGCTGTACCTCTGCCGGGGGAACCGCTCATTCTGTGTTGATGTTCACGCCAAAAACTGCACCGACTGGGGAGAGTTCGCGGGTGTCGGTGATCTCAAGACCAAGAAGACTCGGGTGAATGAAGGGTTGGGCGGAATGGTGGAGTGGCGATAATTACCGCAATGCCATCTCTCCACCTGTGTCCTCTGTCGTGTCGCGGGTAGTGCATACACAGACACAGACACACACGGCGATTGTTGTTTGTAGGTGTGAGTAGGCAGATCTATTTACATATTTACTTTTATTGCCGTTGGGGGTGATGGCAAGTACTATGTTTACCTGAAACTGTTATCTGTATGTCCGATAATACATCTCCCTATGTTAATTTCACTTCTCGCAGTCGTCTTCGCTACTCTCCGCTTGTTGCCGTCACAATTAATGCAGTTTATTACTGTTTTTCTGCTTTTTTTTTCCTTAGGTGAGGCCAAAGTTCTTCCTCGTATTATTCGTTACTGTTATTATTATGAAGTATCACAGATTTTTTATGTGAATGGGATCAGCAGCGCCAACACCCTCTCCTCCTATCTTCTGTTTATCTCATTGTTGTTGCAAGAGCGGTCGGGAAAAGAAAAGAAAACACCGTCTTTTTGAAAGAATAATAAGTTTGTTTTGCTCTTCCTTTTTATCGCAACCAGAGAAATCACTGATTCGAGACAGAGTAATGACGTCAAGTTATTTGGCGACGGAACACGTCGGTCCAATCCCTAGCAAATACTCGTAATGATTTGAAGTTATTTTATTCCATCTGTACTTGTTGTGCACTTGCTTTATTATAAATGTTGCACCTCTTATAAGCTAATCATAGATATGCGCACACTTGAGAGACCGTAGTGTGCGGACGGCTCGCATGGGTGTACATGTCTTTGTGTCTTTGTTCTCCTCATATCGATACTTGATGGACCACTTGCTGCAAAAGTGTTTGCTGGGAAAATCATCCATCGTTACCCCCCTCTTGCCCACGCGTCTGACCAGTGACACCACCACTTGAGTGGGATAACTGGGTGCCGCCTAACACATTACCATAGTACGCGTGCCACAAGGAGCGTATGCAATGCATCAAATCTCCAATGCTATGACTACCAACCAACAGATGCGTTCACCCAATCTTATTATTGTAATGATGTCAGAGGATGGCTTGTACTCACCCATCGCGATTGTCACATGGACGGCTCACTCCACTCTATAGGAGTGACTCGCGCTCATCATCCCAACCGACACCCATTACCCTCCGACATCACACACGTAGGCTGCATCAGCTAGTATGATCTTCTTATTATTCTACACCTTCTTCCCGCTTGAAGATATCACGTGCCTTTTCCCCCCCCTCTCCCCGTATATTTTCAGGTAAATCATTGAGGCAAGGGTCCATAACAGTATTTTCACTCTAAGCCTACAAGTAGTGCCTAGGAGTTTCACTGCTTAGAGTATCGTACTGGACAACGCAAGAGTGCAAAACATCTGCGTGATCTGTTGAATGAAGGAAGACGACGTGCTGAATCTTTGCGGGCAGTATTTCCTATCTGGAGAAGATGACACACCTCGAGCTTTATCGCTAGACATAGTTGCAGAGATCTGCGTTCTCGAAAAGTGTTCTGTGATGTTGAAGCGGATGATAACCACTGCCGATGAGCATTCCAGCACGTCCTTCACTGAGCATTCTTCTCTTCGTCTCCTTCGTCAGTCACACACACTTGCAGTGTGGATCCATGACTGCTCTATCCCCGTAATGGACGTTGTTGCACTATCGCTTCTGCAAGCTAACATTTGTCGCTGGCTCATCATACCACCGCAATCGCTGCTTTACAGAGGATCACCAGACACATAACTCTGGTCTCTGACTCTCTTTCTCTCTGAAAGTAACGAACTGCCTGTGGTGCTTCGTTTGTGGTGTGAATCTACGAGGAACAACATTTGGCATTCACGTTCGGGTTATTGTGTCTCTGTTGTAGGGCCGCTTCTTAGTGGGACAACAAACACACACGTTGATTATATCTACGATATGACTGAATGGGGGAGGGGGGAGGGGGTACAATCTGGCGTGGAGAAATCCTACTCACCTAACTGGCGCACCTCGTCGTTGATGAGTGCATAATAACAGTGGATGCAGGAGGATCGGGTGAGCGGTGGGGTAATGAATACTGTTTATGGAGGTTGAATCTCTTCATCTTGTTGTTGGCGTGTTGTGTGCCTGAACTCTCGTTGAAGTATTCGAGGAACCGAAACGGATGTGCTGATGCGCTTGGGCTGGTTGCTGTTTGGGAAGAGTGTCATCTCCTGATGCTGCGCTCCACTACACTGTTGCTTCCCTTTCTCACAATGGCTAGTATGCCTTCCACTTCTCCGATTAGCTGTTGTATGAGGGTTACCGGTTCCTTCCCCTCGTGTCGTACCTGGCTGCCTTCTGCGGCAGGGTCTTTGAGGCGGATGGGTGGGAGTGTTTGTTTCTGTGTGGTAATCTCCAGTGGATTGTGGGGAGAGAGGAGTTTCATTCAGAAGATCCGGTGGATGGGAAGTGAGCGACAGGAATGGGGAGGATGCTGGCAGCAGGATGTGACCACCTTCCACACCAACTGCTATGGAGCGGACTAGCACATCACGAACTGAATCTTTTACGTGAAGAGCTTTCACGCGTGGTGGTTTCTCCTGCAACCTGGCTTCTTAGGGAAGCTGTCAGCTGTGGCAGTGCTGTTTCTGGGTCGTTCTGCGGTTGAGACTGTTCTCCGCTGCGCCATTCTGACTCATTCTACTGACACGACGTAACGCGTTCTATCATCATGGTTTCTGCGTTCTTCTCTGCGGCCATGTTGCTCTCCTGCCTCTTGTGTGTTTCTGTTGCTTGGTCCCTTCCACTAGCAGCAACTACCTTCTTCTGTTAGCGACCACTTACCACGTAGTTTCTTTCAATATGAACGGACGGCGTACTGATGTTGAAAAGGGATAGCAGCATGACAACTCTTGGATGGAGCAACTTTCTTATGGGGAACTAGCGGGAGGGATCCATGATCAACTCTGGTGGAGACTGTGGCGACTTCTTTGAGGGGCACTATCGTTAAGCAGTACTCTGTGTGATTAACCGGAGGGGCATGATCTGTTCGAAGAGCATAGAAAGACTCTCTGCGAAACTACGACACGTTGACAGAATCCATGATGCGAGACGTTGTGTATCAGGGTTCTGTTGTTGGTTTTGGGGTTAGGGTTAGATTTAGGGTTGTTGAAGGGTTGTTCGTCGCAAACGGGGTCGTGGGTCGTGGTGGTGCGGTGTTTCGTTTGGGTGGTGGCTTCTCGCCCCGTCGGCGGGGTTGCCGGTGGGGACAACGGAGGGGAGGGGCCTGTTGCGGAAGAGCACACCCCCGCCCGCGGAAACCCCATCCCCCGATCATTTGGCAAATTGTGGAATCTCCTGCTCGTACCCCTTCTTTTCGTGTGACGCAACACGTTGGTGAGACCGAGGCTGTGCCCAGGCTCGGCTCGAGGCCTCCCTTCGTGCATCTATTACGATATTTTTCTAGCATCTGGTTTCCCGTTTTCAGACCAGCAGTTTCACGATGGTTATACACTTATGCATCCCTTCCATGGTCTTTCTTCCGTTTGGTGTGGTGATGAGTCACTCCGCTCACGAAATTGTACCTTTCACCATCATCCTCACACCATGCTACTGCAAAAGGAAGAAGTCTTTTGGATTTTAGGCAAGCACACGTCAAGTATTTGTTTTTTTCACTCTCCCACCCACAACCTTGTTTTTTCTAACCTTAACTACTGTTTTTCAATTCTTTCTTTAATCTTTGTTTGAGATCATTTTATCTTGTCATTTTTTTTTTCTAACCTATGAAAACGTTTCTACTTTTTCTTTTATCACCTTTATCCTTCTTTATTCTATAACCATCTCTAATATCATCATTTATTTCTATAGTTTCTTTTCATTATTATCATTGTTCCTAACTCAATATTCTTTTTTGTTTTCTCGTCAACGCTTTCCACTATCCAATAATTAACAGAAAGACGTTGAAATTTTTATTGTTACCACACTTTTTTCTTGTTGGAGAGATGAGCCCTTCTCGGAGAGCTTTTCTTTGCTGTTCTCTCCGGGCAGCTTTTACAAGTTGACAACACTAAGTGACCATGAGTGCCACACATATTTACCATCCCTGTGTGTTTGTTTATTCTCTTTCCCTCTTCATACTGTTTCCTTGTTCTACCTGGGGCGCTACACCTCTCGCGCCATAACACAAAGATACACCAGGGTAGCACGCAACCATCGTGCTATCCGCCCGTACATCTACGATATGTGAGTTGTATTGCCCGTGGTGAAGGGCTCTTGACGCATGTTCCATGCGATGAGACTGCGGGCGACCGGCCCATGCCGCAACACCCATTTGCTTTCTGCTCTTGCACCGTACAATGAACTACATTCACTATGCTCTCCTCTCTCACTCCCTTCTCCCTCTCTCATTCCATTCCACTCATTCAATAGGAGCAAGCTTACTCACACACACACACACACGACTATAACATCATTAGGGTATTAGGGTTAGGGTTAGGGTTAGGGTTAGGGTTAGGGTTAGGGTTAGGGTTAGGGTTAGGGTTAGGGTTAGGGTTAGGTAGGGTTAGGGTTAGGTTAGGGTAGGGTTAGGGTTAGGGTTAGGGTAGGGTTAGGGTTAGGGTTAGGGTTAGGGTTAGGGTTAGGGTTAGGTTAGGGTTAGGGTAGGTTAGGGTTAGGGTTAGGGTTAGGTTAGGGTTAGTAGGGTTAGGGTTAGGTTAGGGTTAGGGTTAGGGTTAGGGTTAGGGTAGGGTTAGGGTTAGGTTAGGGTTAGGGTTAGGGTTAGGGTTAGGGTTAGGGTTAGGGTTAAGGTTAGGGTTAGGGTTAGGGTTAGGGTTAGGGTTAGGGTTAGGGTTAGGGTTAGGGTTAGGGTTAGGGTTAGGGTTAGGGTTAGGGTTAGGGTTAGGGTTAGGGTTAGGGTTAGGGTTAGGGTTAGGGTTAGGTTAGGGTTAGGGTTAGGGTTAGGGTTAGGGTTAGGTTAGGGTTAGGGTTAGGGTAGGGTTAGGGTTAGGGTTAGGGTTAGGGTTAGGGTTAGGTTAGGGTTAGGGTAGGGTTAGGGTTAGGGTTAGGGTTAGGTTAGGGTTAGGGTTAGGGTTAGGGTTAGGGTTAGGGTTAGGGTTAGGGTTAGGGTTAGGGTAGGTTAGGGTTAGGGTTAGGGTTAGGGTTAGGGTTAGGGTTAGGGTTAGGTTAGGGTTAGGGTTAGGTAGGTTAGGGTTAGGGTTAGGGTTGAGGGTTAGGGTTAGGGTTAGGGTTAGGGTTAGGGTAGGGTTAGGGTTAGGGTTAGGGTTAGGGTTAGGGTTAGGGTTAGGGTTAGGGTTAGGGTTAGGGTTAGGTTAGGGTTAGGTTAGGTTAGGGTTAGGGTTAGGGTTAGGTTAGGGTTAGGGTTAGGGTTAGGGTTAGGGTTAGGGTTAGGGTTAGGTTAGGTTAGGGTTAGAGGTTAGGGTTAGGGTTAGGGTTAGGGTTAGGGTTAGGGTTAGGGTTAGGTTAGGGTTAGGTTAGGGTTAGGGTAGGTTAGGGTTAGGGTTAGGGGTTAGGGTTAGTTAGGGTTAGGGTGAGGGTTAGGTTAGGGTTAGGGTTAGGGTTAGGGTTAGGGTTAGGGTTAGGGTTAGGGTTAGGGTTTAGGGTTAGGGTTAGGGTTAGGGTAGGGTAGGGTAGGGTTAGGGTGGGTAGGGTAGGGTTAGGTAGGGTTAGGGTTACGGGTTAGGGTTAGGGTTGGGTTAGGGTTAGGTTGGGTAGGCTTAGGGTTGGGTTAGGGTTAGGGTAGGGTTAGGGTTATGGGTAGGGTTAGGTTTAGGGTTAGGGGTTAGTTAGGGTTAGGGTCGGTTAGGTGGTTCGGTTAGGGTTAGGGTTCGGTAGGCGTTGGGTTAGGTTAGGGTTAGGGAGCGGTTAGCGGTCTAGGGTCGGGTTGGTAGGGTTAGGGTTAGGGTTAGGTAGGTTAGGTCGGTTAGGGGGGTTGCTTAGGTTAGGGTCTAGGGTATGGTCCTTGGCACCGAGCGGTCAGTCCAACCAACAACACTAACACCCCTACCCTATGCGATGGAATGAGTCACCTAACCAACCAAACTCTAACATCCCTAACCCTATGTGACCCAAATGGTGTTCTAACCAACGCTGGCCTAACATCCCTAACCCTATGTGAGTCAGATGATGTCCTAACCAACGCTGCCCTAACATCCCTAACCCATGCGAGATGGATGGTCAACCAACCGGCTAACATCCTAACCCTATGAGAGGCAAGATGGTGACGATCTAACCGACCTAACACCTAACATCCCTAACCCTAGTGAGGTGAAATGATGAATATTTCTCTTTTTCTTCTTCCTAGCCCTAACCCAAACCCAACCCCACTGCTTGTTTCGTGTGGTCTTGCTGCTGGTGACTTGGTCGGTGGCGGAGGTCCCTAACCCTTCGCGCATGGGGAGGAGGGCGACGTTTGGGGTGCTCCGCGATGCCCAATGGGGTGTTGGGGAAAGCGATGAGCGGATGGCCACCGCGGCACCCCTCCTAGGACGCGGCACCCTCACCCTAACCCCACCCAACCCCCAGCATTGTTTATTGAGGCCTTTCTGCATGGGGCGTGGTCGTTGCGTCGAGTCCCTAACCCTTCGCGCATGGGGCCAGGCGTCATGCGATTGGGCGAGTGGGGTCAGCCCATGGGGTCTGGGCAGGTGGTGGAGGTGGCGCATGGCGGTAGGACATGGGGGCATGGCGAGGGTGGCCTACGTGGGCGCCATGCCTCAGTGGGGCAACATGCTACGTGGGCGCCCATGCTCATTGGGGACAGCATGCTACGTGGGGCAGCCATGGCTGCATTGTGGGCAGACATGGCTACGTGGGGCGCCACTGCTCAGTGCGGGCAGCAACTACTCGGTGGGGGCAGCATGCTACGTGGGCGCCATTGCTCACGTGGCGGCAGCCATAGCACTGCCAGCGGCGGGCGCGCATGCTCGTGGCGCAGCCACCTGCTCGTTGGGGCAGCATGCACGTGGGCGCCAGCTCAAGTGGGGCACATGCTACGTCAGATGGGCAGCATGCTAACGTGGGCAGCACCTAGTGGGTGGTCACGCATGAAGCCAGCAGGTTCGAACCCCACGGGGTAACACTTTTCGCCATTTTTTTTTTTAGAGTGCTCTCTTCTCGCTAAGCGAGTAGCAGGCGGTTCCCGAGTCATCACTTGGCCAGTGGTTCCCGAGTCATCTTTTGGCCAAGTGTTCCCGAGTCATCACGTGGCCAGAGTGGTCTCCGAGTCATCAACTTGGCGAGTGGTTCCCGAGTCATCATGGCCAAGTGTTCCCGAGTCATCACTTGGCCGAGTGGTTCCGAGTCCATCACTTGGTCAAGTGGTTCCCGAGTCATCACTTGGTCCGAGTGGGTGGTTCCCGAGTCATCAACTGGCGCAGTGGTTCCCGAGTCACACTTGTGTTCCGATCATCACTTGTTTTCCCGAGTCATCTCGTGGTCCCCGACCAGCAGGTACTTTTTTGGGCTCACCATTTCTGACCCCTTTTCCGTTCTGGCCGGCATCGACCGGTTCAGTGCGCAAGTGAAAGCGTAACCGTCCAAAGTCATCGATCGACGAA